>JAVJIX010000050.1:3132500-3222500 GCA_036785185.1 Paratrypauchen microcephalus | reverse complement strand
TAGTGAAATTAGTATTCAAACTCGTCTTATACACTTCAGCTACAGGTGACGCCACAGGTCGGATGTGTTAAGAGGCGACCCCAGGCAAGAGACAAGCCAGTGAAAGATCTCTCACTTTTCACGTCTAGTGAGGGTTCTCTCACCGGCTGCTTAGTGCAGCTTTAAATTCAGAAAAAGTTTGTGTTTAGTTTTACTCACGGCCGACTCTGCCTCCTGTTTCTTTTTGGCGATGTCTGTGGCTGAGTTTATCCTCTGCAGCTCCAGCTCTCTGAAAACACAAGCCAATATGATAACACAAGACTGACTAGATAGAAGGCACAGCCTTAAACTGCAGAGAAAGGATCTCCAGAATTCACTCCCTGCTGCAGAGGCTGCACTAGCACGGACTCATGATTGGCTGCAGGTGCTGGGGTTTAGGTAGTGACCATACAGATCAGAGAGGCATTTTAGGTTTAAACCAACTGGATTTCAGCATTGAAACCCAAATGAGACTCAAGTGTGGCTCATTCTGTCTTGAGAACCAAAACAACTTGGCTAGTGTTTTTGTAATTAAAGATCCCATGACATGGTACTTCTTGATGCTTTTATATGGCTCCTTAATGGTTCCCTAATACTGTAAATGAATCCTTCTTCAAAATCAACACTCAGTGCATGAGAAACAGAGATAAGATGAGAAAGAGTATTTTTTCTCCCTCAGAACAGGTCATAATGGGCGTTGTTGCTTGAATGCAATTGAGGAGAAAAGAGCTGGCCTATAGTAGAGGGTGGGGGCGTGGCCAAACACTCTGCTCTCCGCTGTAGCCCTCAGCTGATCCATTTCCTTGTTTTTGCACGGGGGGAGAGATTTGAAGCGTTCCATTGAAAAATAAACACATTTCCACAGAAAATAAAATTAAACCACTGCTGTTCAAAGGTCCAGAGGCTCAGATAAAGGACTTCCGAGCCTAGAAACACTCGGACGTCCCTCCAGGCAAATAAAAAAACGCATTTCGCATTGCCTAGCGCATTCGCAGTTCAAACTCTCTGGGCGTGATTTATAGAGACGCTGAGTACAGACAGACGGGGGTGGAACTGCATTTGCATTTCTTTTTTCGATCTGACGTCAATAAGGTGCCTTGTTCAAAATCGCCCGTTTGAGCTTCGATTTTTTGTAACGCAGAAAAGGATCGCAAATGCTCAGTTTAGACATTTCACAACTTTTAACCATGGGGGGGGGGGGGGGGGGGGGTAAACAGGGTAGGGGAGCTCACATTAACGTTCAAAACCTCAGAAAGTGAAAATTTCATGCCATGGGACCTTTAAGAATAAATCTGCACTACAATTACAACCACAACCTCGTATCTGGGGACACAGTTAGGTCGTGTTCATGCAATTTATATGGTTCCTTTAATATCTGAGTGAAGACAAAAAATAAATGGCTATAATATCTGAAGTTACGTTTATCATGATATCTTCGGCTGTGGTTGTTCGATTGCCATGAAAATTCACACAAACGTGTTTTTACACCTTTATTGTGTCTAACCAGCACTCTAACCAGAACTGACGAAGCAGCGCGGATGAGCTGCGAAACATTTTCGACCAAATAAACTTTGTCCAGTTGACAAATTGAATTTCTCCTTTTATCATGGATTCTACCTGGACGACTGAGGGATTCTTCACGCACACCTTTATAGACATTTGAGTTTCATCCCGATCGGACCAATTTTGGTGACGTGAGAAGTTTTGTAGACACTCAGCGTGTTTGGGAAATTTGTGTATCCATTGACTTCCATTATAAACTCATTTTTTGACCCCTACTCTAAAGATCAAGGTGAAAATAATTTTTGATGCAAGTTTTCATTTTTCTGGAGCATTTTCTAGGGATATTTGAATCAGAGGCCTATATGTGCCTATATAGAAATGTGTGTATCTGAAGGTGCATTTATTTTGATAACGTTGGCTGTGGTTGTTCGATTGCCATGAACATTCACACAGATGTATTTTTACAGGTTTTTAGATATGTGAGTTTCATCACGATCAGATGTGAGAAATTTGTAGACACTAATGTATTTTGTAGACCAAATGAATTTTAGAAGGAAAAAAAAAAAATCCCCCCTTCCCCCATGACCTTCACAGTCACCCTACACAAAACATAGTCACATCTGGACAATTTGTAGTGAATCTGAGTTTGAATAGTTGGAGTAAAAAAAATATTTCCAGGAGTGTTTCTGTGGCTATTCAAATCTGAAGTGCTCTGTCCCTATGTAAAAATAGCCCATTTGTAAACAAAGCAATAAAAACAAAAATATTGGGCTCCTTGAAAGTGACAAGAAAAAGTCCCAAAAATTATTAAGATAAGCATTCATTTTAAACCTAAAATGATTGCTCAAATTTTATGTTTTAACGCACATTATGATGATTTGCATAGTCTGACATGTGCAATAGATGCGAGAAATTCCCTAAAAAAGATTTCAGGCCATAGTGACAAGTAATGTAAGAAACTAGGTTAAATTTGGATCAAATGCACAGTTTGGACTGTGGGCTGCATGTTCAGTCCAAAATGTCCTGGTCTGGGCGTGTGTGGGAGAGGTGCATGGGGCATATATGTAGCCTGGGAATTCCCAGGCCGCTTCCGTTCGTTTCGAACTGGAAGGCGGCCTGGAAACTCGTCCAAGCGAGAGTCCCAGATTTAGGGCCCCAATCAGAGAGCGGGGGAGGTGTGGCAAGACGGTGACGCGTACTACATGACAAACGGAAGCTTGTAGTTTGAACTGACAACTGACATGATTGGCTATGGACTTACGTATACGCTCAATGATAGACATTCATAACGCCCAATAAACGGCCGTTGGCAATCGCTAACCACACCTCCGCTACGGGATTTTTCGAAGCGAGTTTCCAGACCCATATCTCACTTGTGATATGGTCAGGTGTTAACCAGACTAGCATATATGGGCATAAATGTGAAAATGGGCTGATCATCAAAAACATGCATTTAGGGACCGAGCTGTGGAAAAAAAGCTGCAAATTAACGTGTTATAAAAATTAACGCAATTAATTATGAGCGGCAATTCAATGCACGCTCATTTTAAATTTGGCGTGCAGCGAGCAAATCGCTGCCAGGTCCTCTGAATGGCAAGTTTATTTATAAAAAGAACGTAGACCAGAACGCGGTGATCTGTAGCTTTTGTTAAAAATAATTTTCCGATCACTGAAGCTGCTCCAGCCTGACGGATCATTTGAACAATGAACATTCATCGTTACCGGTGATAGTGCACACTTCACCAAACCATCAAACCACGCAAGCAGAATTTGCGAAACGATTGAGCAAAACGAACGCAGAAAAACTGAAACTCAATCGCTCGCTCGTTCATTCGTTTGCTCGCTCAATCTCTCTCTCTCTCTTTCTCAATCTCTCTCTCTCTCTCTCAATCTCTCTCTCACTCTTAAAATGTGATTAATTAGATTAATTAATTGCAAATCCTGTAATTAATTAGATTAATTTTTTAATCGCCTGACAGCACTAATTAATTTTGTTCAATTTTGAAAATCTCCCTAAATTTGAGACTATTCCTGCTAGAAATATGCACTAAAAGATAGAAATATGCATTAAGAGATAGAACTATGCATTTACAATGGAAGTCTATGGGAGAAATCAGCATGGGAAAAACCTTTTTGTTTAAAATGACTCAATCTTCCCACTGATTGTTCATTTGGATATCAGTCACAAAGATATCAGGAAAACTCACATTTCTTTTTGTTTATGGAGTTACAGTATATCCCAATATAGCAATAATAGAGATATGGATTTAAGGGCTCATGGGAAATGTGGTAATTTTGTGAAAAAAAAAAAAAATTCTTACATTTTACATAATTGTATGTAGTTTTCAATAGGAAAACATAAAATAAAAGGCAAAAACATTTTTAGGCTTTTAATAAAAGAGAGTTGTCAAAATGGGCATTTTATAATAGTTTAAGAAGGGCAACGCAACAAACTGGCTTTATGCAAAAACAACTTCTCACTAATTATCCACACTGATAGGCCAGTCACACTGTTAATAACCAGAGTAACCTTTTTTTTAAAATATATGTATATTAATCTTTGACGATTTTATGAGTGAAATACACAATTTGTACTGAACACTCCTAGTGTGACTTTTTTTTCAAATTGAAATATATTCATGTTTGATGATTTTATGGCAGTTTAAAAACCGAAATGAAATACACAATTTGTACTGAGTTTTGTACTGTGTACACACATTTTGAACAAGGCACCAGGGTTATTTCAGTTTCATATTAGTTTGAATCTTAAAGGGATATGCCACCCCCAGGTCAAATTTGGGCATCTCCCCACAGTCCAGAGACTAAAACAAGTGATGAAAAGCGTTTTCCTGCTCACCCAGCCATTGTCCGAGTCTGTCAGCACTGACTGCTGCGCGAGCTGCTGCTCCTCCGCGTTAGACTGGAGTCTAACGTCGCCAGAGAAAGATTTCGGCCAAAAGGAATTAATTTGCTCGATGCTTTTCCCAATTACTTTCTGTGTAGTGCGCATTCATATCGAGTGCAAATAAATGTGCAAATCAACACGGAGAACTTGCCTTGGTCATTTTGGGTGGGAACTATTTTTCAGTGCGGAAAAATAAAGCCGAAGCACAAAGCACCAGCGTAATGGGGGAACTCCCTTCCTGGTGCGTAAACAGGGATTCCCCTGTCCGCGTGGTGTGTGCTTCGTCTGTCTTTTTCCGCACTGAAAAATAGTTCCCACCCAAAATGACCAAGGCAAGTTCTCCGTGTTGATTTGCACATTTATTTGCACTCGATATGAATGCGCACTACACATAAAGTAATTGGGAAAAGCATCGAGCAAATTAATTCCTTTTGGCCGAAATCTTCCTCTGGCGCCGTTAGACTCCAGTCTAACGCGGAGGAGCAGCAGCTCGCGCGGCGGTCAGTGCTAACAGACTCGGACAATGGCTGGGTGACCAGGAAAACGCTTTTCATCACTTGTTTTAGTCCCTGGACTGTGGGGAGATGCCCAAATTTGACCTGGGGGTGGCATATCCCTTTAAGATGTGTGTAGAATCCCTGTTGTCCAGGTAGAATCCATCCAAAAGAAGAAATTCAGTTTGTCAACTGGACAAAAGTTTATTTGGTCAAATACATTTTGCAGCTCATCCAAGTTGCTTCTTCAGTTCTGGTCAGATGCTGGTGGACACTGCCTATATCTGCCTGAAGGGAGGAGCTAACTACAATGAAATTACTCTGAAACTACCACACCTATTTTTTTCACTTTCTGTTGGTTAGGTGGGCCTATTAAATATGCAGTGGGAGTGGAGTGTGGGGTCTTGTTAGCTTAACCATTCAGGGCTATAATGGGTGTTTTCACACCTCTGGACCTGACCTGGCTAGCCCTATTGTTTTCTTTGTTTCGATTTAGATGTGTGAAGAGTCCCTCAATCGTCCAAGTACAACCCATGGTGAAAATTCAGTTTGTCAATACATTTCGCAGCTCTTCCAAGCTGCTTCGTCAGTTCTGACAAAGTAGCTTGGATGAGCTGCAAAACGTCTTCGGCCAAATACATTTTTGTCCAGTTAACAAATTGCATTTCTCCTTTTGCCATTAGTTTGAATTGTAAATCATTTTGCTGCCATATCATAATGTGTGTCTGTGATTTGGCAGCCCTAGTTTTCTCATAACTGTGTATAGTAAAATCACACAAACTTTAGTCATCTTTTGGATGTAATATTGCTAAAGTTACTGACTGTTCCTTCTGAGCCTGGGTGCAGGGGATGACGACGAGTCTGTGCACAGCCAGGTACACCAGCAGGGGGCAGACTGTGGCGTAGAACACAGCAGAGGGGAGGAGCTGATCCGTCAGGTGAACTGGAAACAGATAAGTCTGTGAGGCCCTGGACAACCTACAGGGGGAGACAGAGAGGTGAGAATAAATGTTACTGTTGCCATGATACTACCATATCAAACTTGATTTCGATACCAAGGAACAGACTCAATACGCGATACTGATTCAGATATCACAATGATAATTTAAAAAACTCTTTCTTTAGACAATTAAATGTGCTTTTCCATATTAAATGGTAGTACTTTCTTTCCTATTCACATGTGGCCTAATATCTATGTAATCCCTCAGTGGTGCTGTAGGTTCCATTTTGGTCCATGGGCATATACTAGTCTATGTGCTCTTATACTTGTTCTGATACAGCTCAAGATCATTCTAAAGCTATTCAGGAAAGTTTCATTTCTGTCCTCTCAATGGGGCTTTTGTTTTAGCTACATGTTTTAGTATAGTATATTTTTAATGCTACATGGCAAACAAGTTACCAGTAGGTGCAGTAGTTTCTCAGAAAACAAACAAGACCCAGCATTCATGGTATGCAGCTCTTAAGGCTGCGCAGTTGGGCAATTAGTTGAAAGAGGTGTGTTAAAAAAAATGTCAGTGTGGCATTCAATCAGTAAGGTCATAAATTTTGTGACAAAATGGGTGTAAATCAGGTAGGAGCAATTTAAGGATGAAGCCAGCACTTGTTGAAGCCTGAGGAAAATGAGTTGTTCAAGACATTGTTTAGAAGAACACCGTACTTTGATTAAAAAGTTGATTGGAGAAGGGAAAACTTATAAAGACGTCCCCAAAAATTATAGCTATTCAGCTAAAATGATCTCCAGTGCCTTAAAATGGAGAGCAAATCCAGAGAGACATGGCAGAAAATGGAAGACAACCATCAAAATGGATCGAAGAATAACCAGAATGGCAAAGGCTCAGCCAATGATCAGCTCCAGGATGATCAAAAACAGTCTGGAGTTACCTGTAAGTACTGTGACAGTTAAAAGATGTGTGAATCTAATCTACAGTATTTACATGAATCCCCCGCAAAGTCCCACTGTTAAAAAGGCATGTGCAGAAGAGGTTAAAATTTGCCAAAGAACACATCAACTGGCCTAAAGAGAAATGGAGGAACATTTTGTGGACTGATGAGAGTAAAACTGTTCTTTTTTGGGTCCATAGGCCACAGTTTGTGAGACGACCCCCAAACTCTGAATTCAAGCCACAGTACACAGTGAAGACAGTGAAGAATGGTGGTGCAAGCATCATGATATGGGCGTGTTTCTCCTACTATGGTGTTGGGCCAATTTATCGCATACCAGGGATCATGGATCGGTTTGCATATGTCAAAATACTTGAAGAGGTCATGTTGCCTTATGCTGAAGAGGACATGCCCTTGAAATGGATGTTTCAACTAGACAATGACCCCAAACACACCAGTACAGTAAACAAGCAAAATCTTGGTTTGAAACCAACAAAATTAATGTTATGGAATGGCCAGCCCAGTCCCTGGACCTTAATCAAATCGAGAACTTGTGGGGTGACATCATAAATGCTGTTTATAAAGCAAAATAGAGGTGCCTCCATTTCCTCCACAAACTGAGGAGAGCTGGAGCTCATGACCCATCATGACCACCTTCTACTGAGGCACCATTGAGAGCGTTCTGACAAGCTGCATCACTGGTGCCTCTCTCCCCTCCCTCCTGGACATTTTTAACACCTGCCTCACCTGCAGAGCATCCAGCATTGCGGGTGACCCGAGCCACCCCTCACGCTGTGGACTTCAGCTCTGCTTTCAACACCATCCTCCCTGCTCTGCCCCAAGACAAGCTCGCTCAGCTAAACGTGCCTGACTCCACCTGCAGGTGGATCACTGACTTCCTGACCGATCGGAGGCAGTGCGTGTGGCTGGGGAAGAATGTCTCGGACTTCCGGACAATCAGCACAGGATCTCCACAGGGCTGTGTACTTTCTCCTCTGTTCTTCTCCCTGTACACAAACTGCTGCACCTCCGGCCACGACTCCGTCAAACTGGTTAATTTTGCGGATGACACCACCGTCATCGGGCTCATCTCTGACGGCGATGAGTCTGCCTGCAGGAGGGAGGTAGACTGGCTGGTGTCCTGGTGCAGCAGCAACAACCTGGATCTCAACACCCAGAAGACAGTGGAGATGATCGTAGACTTCAGGAACGTCACAGACCCCTGCCTCCTCTCTCCCTGACAGACTCCCCCATCACCACAGTGGACTCCTTCCGGTTCCTGGGCACCTGCATCACACAACTCCCTCATCAAGAAGGCCCAGCAGAGGTTGTACTTCCTGTGGCAGCTAAGGAAAGCCAAGCTGCCAGTCCAGATGATGGTGCCGTTCTACATGGCCATCACTGAGTCCATCCTCACCTCTTCCAACACTGTGTGGTGCTGGATCCACTGCCAGGGACAAATAGAGACTGCAGCGCATTGTGCGCTCTGCCGAGAAGGTGATTGGCTGCAGCCTTCCATCTATCCAGGACCTGTACGTCTCCAGGACTCGGGGGCGAGCAGGCCGGATAGCAGCTGACACTTCTCACCCTGGACATGGACTATTTGAGCCACTTCCCTCTGGTAGGAGGCTACGGTCCATCGGGACCAGAACCTCCTGTCACAAGAACAGTTTCTTTCCCTCTGCTGTTGGACTCATGAACAATTCATAACATCTGCACAAAGTTGGACACTTTATATCACCAGTCACTTTAATTACGTCATGTTTGCACTACTGTTCTGATGCTGCTCATCTGAACCTTTCTGTTATTTGGATTGTTTATTATTTTTTACTATATTATAGCTATATTTTAGTTATTATTATTATTTAGTGTCTATACTCTAGTTATTACTATTATCATTTAGTGTTTTATGTTCGCACCTTATCACCGAGACAAGTTCCTAGTTTTGTGAATTCTGTTCACTTGACAATGGCAATAAAAGTCTTTCTGATTCTGAGTTGAAAGGTGCCACAAGTTGGTTGACTCCATGCAACACAGATGTGGAGCAGTTATAAAAAACTGTGGTCATACAACTAAATATTAGTTTAGTGATTCACAGGATTGCTAAATCCTAGAAACAAATAAGTTTGTACAAAATAGTTTAGAGTTTGTAAAGTCAACAGCACACAGTGCTTTTTTTTTTTTAACACACCCCTTTCAACTAGTTGCCCAATTGCACAGCCTTAAGAGCTGTATATCATGAATGCTGGGTCTTGTTTGTTTTCTAAGAATCTATTGCACCAACTGGTAACTTGTTTGCCATGTAGCAATAAAAATACACTAAAAACCTGGATTAATCTGGTTAGTCACATGGGACTGCTATTATTTTGAACACCACTGTATATGCCCACAGCCGGCATATTGGTGACGTGTCTCCAGAGTAAGTTAATAGTCAGGTATGTGGAGAGGCAAGCCCAAAGAGAGAGAAAGACTGAAAATAAAAATACACATTTATACCTGATTTTAAGAGTGACTCCTTGAGGGACTCCGACGCTCACTGTAGCCGATAAAACACTGTGTCGACTGATCTTTCTCTCTGCTCCATACTCTACTACTGTCCCAAACCAACCAGTCCTGAAGAAGGGAGGGAGGAGGAGGGAGGCAGAGATAAACAAGGAAGAGGAGAGAAGGGAGAGAGGAGGGAGAGAAAGAAGGAAGAGAGAGGGAAGGAGAGAAGGAGAGAAAGAAGGCAGTGAAGAGAAGAGAGAGGGGAGAGAGAGGAGGGAGTGAAAAGAAGGCAGGGGAGAGGGAGAGGAAAGTAGGGGGGTGGAGAGGAAAGAGATGGGGGACATAAGAGAGAGGGCAGAGTAGAGGAGAAAGGGAGAGGAGAAATGGAAGGACAAAGGAAAGAGGGAGAAGGGTATAAGGGGAGGGGAAAAAAAGTAGGGTGGGGGGCAGAGAAAGAGGGAAGAGGAGAAAGAGGGGAGTATAAAGGAGAGGGGGGTGAGAGGAAGAAAGAGGAGGAGTGGGGGAGGGAAAAGGGGATGAGAGCGAAGGAGAAAAGACAGAGGTAAGGAGGGGGACAGAGAGAGGGAGAGAAGAGGAGAGTGGGGATATAGGAAAGAGTTGAGGAGATAGAGAGCGCGAGAGATATCGTGTCGGTTGTAGAAATTGGATAAGGAGGGGAGGAGGGGGAGAGAGAAAAGTTGAAAAAATTGGAGAGGGAGAAAAGGAGGAGAGAGTACAGATTAATACTAAATTATTACATGTCTTTTAGCCACTGAATTTTTTCATACTTGACAATTCATACTTGAGTGAGCCTTTGACTTTGGTCTGGTCTTCGTCCTGGAACTTGTACTGGTAACTCAGCATTAGATACGAGTGAGGAATCCCCAACTGCAGGCACAAGACGTTATAACACTGTAATAAGGTAATAAGTATGTCATAACAACAAGACCTCAAAAACCACAACTCAGATGCAAGAACTCAATCCAATGCTTTCTCTCTCTAATGTATTAATGTTACAGGGGGTCCTTGGGTTACGACGTTGATCCGTTCTTAAGACGCGTCGTAACCCGAATTTCGTCGTAAACCGGATTTTGCCTTTGATCTTCCAACCAAAGCACCAATAACCTTTCCATCTCAATAATTAGACCACTACGCTGCTTGGTTATCACTGCCGCTATCATAGGAGCAGATCAGAGCCCACATCAGGTACTTCCGCCCACATTGGACACGCACATGAGGCCGTCTTCTTCTCCCTACAACCACAACAGAGCGTATTCTTGCGCCGTGCGCCGCGCGCCGTTCGCGTTTGTTTACATCTCTTACCACGCTAAACCGCGTAAGACGGAATGACGCGTAATATATACATATTTTTTTTAATGGGGGCGCGTTCGTAACCACGAAACGTCGTAACCCGAGACCGTCGTAACCCGAGGACCCCCTGTATTTATTTTATTTATTTATTTATTTATTTCAGGGACAGTGCACATTAATAAACAGTTGCATGTAAATATGCCAGAATTAGCCTGAGGGCTATTTTTCATCTGTTGTCCCGGACAGGTGTAACATGTCAAACCTACAGGAAGTAAAATAGAATAAAATAGAATAAAAACAGGGTTAATATTTACACTCTAAAATCCTTCTTAGATACAGTCACATACAGCTCCATGCAATTCTATACAGACATAAAACCACATTCCGCCACATACATTCATTTCCAGCCACAAACACTATAAACCATTAAGAGCATCACATACACATACATACAGACTCATACAATCAAAGTCAAACAACAGTAACACACAAGAGGCAGGATGGCGACAGGGGCATCGGGAGGTGGATGTTAGTGGTGACAGGACTGATTCTCAATTAACCATTTCTTTAAGTGGAATTTAAATGAGGTGTAAGTGGGGAGGTTTCTGATTGTGGTGGGGGTGGTGGTGTTCCAGTCATGGGCAGCTTGCACAGAGAAGGAGGTTTGGCCAAAGAGACTTTTTCTGAGGGGGATGATACAGTCCCCTCTCAATGCCCCTCTGGTTCTGCTCTGTTCTGACGTCCTGATGTGAAGAAACTGTGTGAGTGGAGGAGATGACAAGCCATGAATGATTTTATATGTGAGACACAGATGAGCAAATTTGACCAGGTTTTCCCAGTTAAGTAGATTGTGTTTTTGCAGGATTGGACAGTGGTGATAAGAGTGGGGTTTCCGGTCCAGAGTTTTAATGGTGCATTTATAAAGAGAGTGGATGGGTTTTAAAGCTGTAGCAGTTGAGTGAGACCAGACAGTTAGACAGTAAGTGATGTGAGACAGTATCATGGAGTGCATAAACATTTTAGCTGACTGTATGGACATCTGAGGTCGAATATGTCCAAAGTTGCTGAGATTGAATTTGATACGATTACTGACCATTTTTATGTGGGATTTGAAAGAGAGTTTTGAATCAAGGATGACACCGAGATATTTATATTCATGGACCACCTGGAGCTGGAGTTATGCATACTGGTTGAGCAGGTTTGATTCCTCTGGGAGAGGGATAGCCACTCTGCCACAGCCCTGCATGATATACTCAATTCCCATTTTGCAAAGCTTCAAAACATTCAACTATTTTTAAATCTTTCTGAAGACAACACCTTAGCCCAGCTTTGGATTCAAACCAAGGACCTTCTTATAGTGGGGCTAGAAAGCACTTGCACTTTCCTCATTTACAGACTGCTATCTGTATGTTTTCTTCAGAGTCTGGTCCCCTCTCGGTCGCGTCTCCAGCCAGAACCAAACATGATCCTCCAATCAGATTTCATTACACACACCCCTCTCATATGTCTCTCTTCAGATGAACAGGATTTACTGTTTTGCTAATCAATTCTGCAGAAATCCTCCATGTTTTTCAGTCCTCTGTCATATTTTTGTCCTTTCATTTTTCCTCATATGCAGCCATATTTGGTTTGGACCATGCATATCCCTGATTGACTAATCCACCTGTCAATCATACCCATCTGAACTCTGGTGCAAGGACTCATATTGTTTAAAATTAGATTAAGATTAAGCCTTTATTGATCTCTCCTTTTTTCAGGAGCAGTGGGTAGCCATTTTTTCCGGCACCCGGGGGCAGACCGTGAAGGGTCTTGCCCAAGGACCCACACTGGCTTGCTCATTGCCGGGGGGATTTTGAACCAGGTCCCCCCGGGTGATTACCAGTTGAGCTAACAAGTTTAGCTGCAGACTAAGGCTAACCACTCTGCCACAGCCTGCAGTTCCCTCTCTTACCTGTAGGGCGAGCGTGAGGTGCGTTGACTTGGTGTCCCGGACAATGCTGGTTGTCATGGCGCTGTTGGGCCCCCAGCGCCACTGTAGGTAGCCCATAGTATTAGAGTCCAGGTGACGTGCCGTCATGAGAGAACAGGAAGGTCTGAGGCCACGAGGGGAAAACTGGAGACCACACTGAGCTGTCATCCAACTGAGAGAAAGGGGGGAAAGGCAAAGAACGTATGGGGTATCAAAGATTATAATTACACAGCAGACACAAGCACAAGCAATAGGTCTTCATGAATTCTTACATCTTTGTTTTCAAGATGGCGGCTTGAGGGAAGGTTGTGTGTCGCTGAGCTGGTGCGCCATTTCACTAACTTTTATGGCATTTCTGTCCATAAGCAAAGTGTCTCGCAGACACACTTGTGACCCTGTTAAACTATTATGTGTATAAATACCTACTTTCTGAGGCAGACTGACAACATGTCGCGTAAAAAGAAGGGAAGCCAAGACAATCCCAAGGAACCTACTCGGCAGGACAGTGATATTAGCGAGGATAGTTCGCTAGCACCTGCACAACGAGAGATGATCATGGAGATTACAGCTAACATTTCAAGGATCATCGACGACAAGTTAAGTCCGCTGTCACATTTACTACAAACGCGAGGAGGAGCTGGACAGTCATGGGGAACGTATCGTGGAGGTGGAGGGCAGAGTATCTGCGTTGGAGGACACAGTTACTCCAAGGGAGGATAAAATCAAAGCACTTGAGCAACAGGTGGACTTAACCAAGCGTGTCGATGATTTGGAGAATAGAGGTCGGAGGAAAAATATACGCATTGTTGGATTTCCAGAGGGTGTGGAAGGTGATAACCCAATGAGCTTCATCGAATCCTGGCTGCCTAATGTTCTGAACATCGAAAGTAAAACGGGCCGGATCAATTTAGAAAGAGCACATCGCTCCCTAATATCCTTCCCCCCTTCCAACCAGGAAACCACGATCAATCCTGGCGAAATTCCAGAATTACCAACATAAACAGAGGGTGATGAATACTTCGTGGAACATGAGGATGAGAAATGAAGTTTTGAAACATGACGCCACCGTGACGCTCTTTCAAGACTTCTCAGCCGCTGTTCTCCGTAAGCGTAAAAGATTTGACGGGGTGAAGAAACGCCTGAAAGCCATCGGAGCTACATACACTCAAGTTTACCCTGCATCTTTGAAAGTCACCTCCCGTGGATCAATACAATTTTTCAAAGATCCAACTGCAGTGGAGGAGTACATCGACTCCCTTGACGTGGCCGGCAGTGTTGATGGTTCCTAAGCCTTATGGATGTCCAGGCTTTGTTTTTTCCCTTTTTTTAATTTAATTTTTTAAAAGAAATACTACTTTTCATTTTTGAGGTCTGTTTTCAGGTCCACGCGAGGACGTGAGTATGTTGAACTTAACAGTAGCCTGCTTATAGGCCATGCTGTGGGCAAGATAAAGGCCGCCACCATGCAGCACTCTTTGAGATCGGTCTCCTGTCGCTAGAGAGCCCTTTCACTCAACTCTCAATAACAAGAAGACAGCGTTTAGTTTTTCATGCTAGGTTGTTTAGCAATTGTTTGTTTTTTGTTTGTTAGTTGTTTGATGTTCAGTACTCGGCTCATTTTCTACTTTTATGTCTTTATGTGCAGGCAATATCTGGCTCAAGGTATATTTTTTCCAATTTGTGATTTAACTTGATGACTGTGCCTTTACTCAAACTATGCAGTCGGAATGTCAATTGTATTCACACACCTATTAAGCAGTGAAAGGACTTGACTTATCTTAAAAAGGAGGAGGTTCATATTGCTTTGCTGCAAGAGACCCATTTAGACTAAATGGAACATTTAAAGATGCGGTAAGGGGGGTTTGACCAGCTTTTCTTTTCCTCTTTTACATCAAGGAGCAGGTAAGTTGCTATTTTGTTTCAGAAAAACCTACCATTCAAAGTTGTGAATTGCATTAAGGATAAGGCTGGGCAGTATGCCATTATTAAAGGGGAGCTATATGGAGAGATGATTGCCATTATGAATGTTTCACAATCCACCAGGCCACCCTAGTGAAGTTCTAACCACAGCCTTCTCTGAACTAGCTGATCTCAATGTCAGAAATACATTTGTGGGTGGAGATTTCAACTGCCACTTAAACCCCTGTATGGACAAGTTCCCTGCCGGTCAAATGTCCTCTCACCATGCTAAATTCATTAATGCTCTTTGTGAGGATTTGGATTACATAGATGTATGGAGAACCCAACACCCAGCAGACAGAGAATATTACTTACTTTTCAAAGGTTCATAAATGTCATACACAAACAGACTACTTTTTTATACCTAAAAGTTTATTACAGTCAATTTCATGTAGTTCTATAAGTAGCGCAGTCATATCAGATCATGCTTCTGTATTTATTCAGTACCCAATTGGAAACCCAGCTCCACAAATAAGATATTGTAGGTTTAAAACCCCTTAAAGGTCCCATGACATGGTACTTCTTGATGCTTTTATATGGTGCCTTAATGGTTCCCTAATACTGTAAATGAATCCTTCTTCAAAATCAAGACTCAGTGCATGAGAAAGACACATGTACACAGTCAGAGTCAGAAAATATCTCTCTGAACAACTCGTTCTGGGCCTTGTTGCTTGAATGCAAATGAGAAGGACAGAGATAGGTTAGTGGAGCGGGTGGGGGGGGCGCAAATGCACCGCTGGTTCCTCGTTACTGTGCGCTGTCTCCCACTTCCGCGTTTTAAGCGCGGAGGAAGAAAGGAGAGGCATTTCAATGAAAAAAACACATTTTCACAGAAAATAAAATTAAACCACTGCTGTTTCAGAGGTCCAGAGGGTCGGGTAAAGGACTTCCGAGCCTAGAAACACTCGCACGTGCCTCCAGGCAAATAAAAAAACGCATTTCGCATTGCGTAGCTCCTTCGCGGTCCAAACTCTCTGAGCGTAATTTACAGAGACGGTGGGTAGACATCCAGACGGGGGTGGAACTGCATTTTTCGATGTGACGTCACATAGTTGCCTTGTTCAGAATCGCCTGTTTGAGCTGTGTTTTTTTCAAACGCAGAAAAGGGCCGCAAATGCTCAGTTTAGACATTTCGCAACTTTTCGCCATGGGGGGGCCTAAACAGGGTAGGGGAGCTCACATTAACGTTCAAAAACCTCAGAAAGTGAAAATTTCATGCCATGGGACCTTTAATTCTCACAGACCACAAATTTATATCTTATTTTTCTGAGGAATTCCAATCCTTCTTAGTGATAAATTCAGCTTCTACAAAAAAATCCGTCACTCCTCTGGGAAACCCCTAAAGCCTTTGCAAGAGGCCTTATCATATCTTATGTGTTCCGTAGGAGGCGTACACAGGCTGAACAAAGGGAAATTCTGCAATCTAAGCTTAATGTGGCTGAAAGAGAAAATATTGCAAAACCCTCGCCAAGGAAGCTGAAGTGCTTCTGCACTACACTCAGCCTTAGATTCCCTGTTAACGGAACATGCAGAAGCAAAAATTAGGTTTGCTAAACAGATTATTTATCAAATATCTGGCCTATTTAATAAAGAAAAAATCTGACTCTAAAATGATCCCTTCAAGTCGTCTCCATCTGGCTTTGTTTATTTAGGAATACATATCACCCCTGATTTTGATAAAATGTACAAAGCTAATTTCCCCCCTCTACTTGAACGCATCAGAATGGATCTTGAGAGATGGAATACGCTGCCCTTCTCTTGGCTTGGACGTGTAGCTCTCCTGAAAATGAATGTTTTGCCCAGATTACTTTACCCCATCCAGATGATTCCAGTTGTCTTGTCTCACAAAACCCTTAAAAGCCTGAACAGTTGGTTTAGCTCTTTCATATGGGCAAAGAAAAAAATGCCATCTCAGTTTAGCAACCCTGTGCCTCCCATCCTCAGAAGGTGGCATGACCTTCCTGACATTAGGAAATATCAGCTCAGTGCACATCTTCGCTATATCACGGATTGGATGCGCAATGATCCTATGTCCCTATGGTTGGATATTGAAAGTTCTATGTCCAAACTACCTCTTTCAAACTTATTATTTTTACGAAAATCTGTATGTCATAATCCGATCACAATCCACACTGTTAAGGCCTGGCAGACCGTTAGAAGATTTGTGGCAACACAGATTTTCTACCAGGAACAACTGACCCTGGGTTTCAAATCTGGACTACTAAAGGGATCTTCAGGCTATGTGATCTATTTGTTGGACCCACTCTGTTATCCTTTGATAAGCTGAGAGTTAAATTTAATATTTCAAAACAGGACTTTTTTCGTTAGCTTCAAATAAGACATTTAATTACAAAAGATACAACACTTCTCTCTGACCAAAGCAGTTCATGTGTCGAGGGACAGCTTTTTTCACTACAAATGGGACACTCTATTGGTTTCTTTTATAGACCCCTTAAGCCTTAAGGCTTAAGGAATATGTCACTACAGGTACCTTGCACCTAAAGTTGAAATGGGAAGGTGAACTTGGCTCGGAGATTACAGATGAGGAATGGGATGAGGCATGGGAAAATGTGAGGACTTTGAGCATCTATAACAGAATTAAAGCAATTCAGCTTAAAATTTTACACAGAGCTCATATATCCCCCTCCCAGCATCATAAATTCAACAGTAACCTCTCTCATCAATGTCCTAAGTGTAAAATGGAGATAGGAAGTCTTGCTCACTGCTTTTGGTCATGTAGGAAGATTAAACACTTCTGGAGTGTTGTGGGGTGAGATGTAAATATGATTTTAGGTAATTACTGGATTTTGACCCACTTTGTATATTACTTGGAATTTCAAACTGCTTTATAAATGATAAATATAAAGGGAAATTATATAGATTGTTAACTTTCTGTGTGTGTTCTGTGTGGAATTTGCATGCATGGTCTGGGTTCGATCCCCGGGTCGCCTGGGCCTTTCTGTGTGGAGTTTGCATGTTCTCCCTGTGTCTGGGTGGGTTTCCTCCGGGCACTCCGGTTTCCCCCATCAACCCAAAACATGCACCATAGGTAAATCCTCCAGCTTAGGTCCTGACCAAGCCGAAGCAAGAAGATCATGGAGATGGTCCCCGGACGCAGTAATGTGCTGCTCACTGCTCCTAATAACAGGATGGGTTAAATGTCCCACTGGGGGACTAATAAAGGCATAGCTTTCTTTCTTTCTTTCTGTGCTAGAAAATGTATTTTGTTGAACTGGACATCTGATAAGCCCCCCTCAAGAACACAGTGGCATAATATTATAATACAGTATATATCACTTGATTATTTGACATGTAAACTGCATGAAAAGGATAATATTTTTCGTAGAACATGGGAAACTTTCATGTCCTTTGTGGGAATAAATGTTGAAACCATACTAATTAGAGGATTCACGTAAAAAGGAAGTAATAGGACCTGTTTTATTTCATTTATAATTCCATTCAATGGTATTGTGCCCCATTTTCAATGTCATTTTCTTTTATTCTTTTAATATATCATCCAATAACTAACGAGCCAACTGTCTGTATATTTAAGTATGTGTGAGCCGAGTCTTGTTTTTTTTTTTGTTTGTCTTATCTTTTGTGCTGTAAAAAACAATAAACATAATGTTGTTGTTTTTTTAATTCTTACCATCTTTGAGTGACATTTCTAAACAACTTTAACCCGATGAGAGGCCCGAGAATGTCCCCAGCCCCAAACTCCACCTGCAAAAATATAAAAGGTAAGAAAAAACATGAAATATATTTTAAACACGACCAGAAACATCCACAAACTAATCCAAGAATACCATGCATTTCAGAAGATGTTTATAGCGACCTAAATTACAGTTAGCAGCTTTTATTATTACGATTATAAAGCTTTAATGTTTCTGCCAAGATCATTCCAAACCTGTAGACCCCTACATGCCACACTGAAACTAGTACACTTTCATTCCTTTCTTTTTTACACAAAATACAACCCCCATGGAGATGCAGGGAGGGCATCTGACACACAAGAAGGGCATCTGATGCACAGGGACATTCCAGACCATGTTTGAAAAGGTCTAAACTACAAGGAGAGAGGACATTATGTTATGATTTAGTCATTTGGACTACTTCATTTATGCTGGTTTAAGGCCTTGTTGGTCATAGTTATAAGGTACACTGTGTAACTTTTCTGTGGGTGGCATTCCATGGAAAATGAAAAGTTAAACCCATACTTTAGAATATTCTCTATGGAGATAAATAGGTTTTTCCATTTGTGGAATATTACGGCCAAAGAAACAAGATTTCCATGAAAAGAAGCAGAAGGAGGCTCTCCTTCAGGCAAAATAAGAGTTTGTGGAAATACAAACCCACTCAGAGTAAGGATGTCTGCTTTTCAGTGCAATGTACACAGCCAAAAAGAAAAAAAAAACATTGTTTTATTTTAGACTATTTTCTGGCAAAGAATTTAGATACTGGGGCTTTACTGTAAGTTTAAATATATTCAATACAGTACAAAACATTGTTGAGTTGTTATGGAAGTTTGAAAACCAATGTCAAACTCTCTTGTTTGTGAACATATTTTAAGACAAATTTTGTTTTTCCTGTCTCACCTCGCCCCATCCTCGTGCTGATGTAACGCGGCGGACAGTCATGGAGATGTTGCCTCCTCCGTTTCCGTGGTGAGTAGAGAGAGAGCCGGAGAGCACTGCCGTATCAGAGTTTGTTAGAGGAGCCTGAGGAGGGAGAAATACAGAAGCGTAAACAACAACATTTTACAGAGAGGAGAGATGAGGGGAGTTAGACTGTCTATAAGAAATACAGAATATACTATTTTTTTTAACCTCCCCAAAGTACTCCAAAAATCATACTTGTATTGGTTTGTTTCCTTTTTAAAGATTACATTTACATTTAGGTATGACACTTCTATGGGGAATTAACTGTATACATAACATCTTTAGATAGGGGTGGGCTGATCTGAATTTTTTTGAGCCAGTATTTGGCCCGCTGCAGTGGTCGATAATAATAACAGGTCGATAATTGATATTATTACCCCAGGGGCCCTCTGACTGCCATACCCCATAGCCCAGGGGCCCTCTGACTGCCATATCCCATAGCCCAGGGGCCCTCTGACTGCCATATCCCATAGCCCAGGGGCCCTCTGATTGCCGTACCCCATAGCCCAGGGGCCCTCTGAGTGCCGTCCCCCGTGGCCCAGGGGCCCTCATATTGCCGTACCCCATAGCCCAGGGGCCCTCTGATTGCCGTACCCCATAGCCCAGGGGCCCTCTGATTGCCGTCCCTGCCCCTCCCTACCCAATTCAAATCACGCTTCTCTCTCGGTTCTCTTCAGATATGCCCTATAACAGTGTGAGTAGTCATAAGATCCTAGAGAATAGAGGCAAATTAATCAACATTTCTGTAAATATGCCAGAATTAGCCAAAGGCTATTTTTCATCTGTAGTCCCTTGACAGCAAATACTGTCCACCTAAAAACAAGAATAAAAATTACAATATAATAAATACATAAAAAACAGTTGAAAAATATATAAATGAGAAAAATATATAAATGGTCACATCTTTATATAGTGCTTTTCTGCCTTCAAGGCACCCAAAGCGCTTTACAACAAGGAACCACTCACCCAGTCACACACACATCAGTGTACGCAGACACTGGGGGCAAGGTGGGTTAAGTGTCTTGCCCAAGGACACAACAGCAGCATTCATCTGTGGGAGCTGGAATCGTACCAACCAACCTGTGGGTCAGTGGATCTGACCGCTCAACCACTGATGTTTCTTATGTCAAGAGTGGGATTTGAACCGCCAACTTTTCAGTGGACAAACGCTCTACCAACTGAGCTACTGCCGCCCACTAGATGGCAGATAAGATGGCAGACTCACAGCAATCATTCAGCTACATACCACCACTCATAACGAGAGCAAATACATACACACATGACAATCGCACACAGACACAGGGCAAGAAGCCAGCAGGGGGCAACGACAGCAGATAAAGTCAATGTTCACAGATCTGGTTTGCAATTAGCCATTGTTTTTACTGTATTTTAAAGGTTTGGTAAGTGTTAACAGATCTGATGGTTGTGGGTGTGAGGTACCAATCTGAGGTTACCTGGCCAGCCAAATGATATCTCTCTGTATTTCCTATACAGTGCGATACCATTTGGACACCCTCGCTCCACCCTCGCTCCTCCGGTTAAAAACGGACTCCGCGATTCTGATTCGTTCAAAGATGGTGACGTCAGTGCACCCGCCTTTGCCCGCAAAGTCACTCTTAGGCAGCGGAAGTTCCTCCTCAGTTTTGAATCAAGATGGCGCAATCTCTGATTGGTTCACTTAGCTGTCTGTCTACGCGCAACTGCAGCGCATTTTGGACCAAGCGTTACCAGACTCACTCGCTGGTACAGCGATGAGTCATGGATTCTTCCAGGCAAAATCTGAGGCAGCACGAACCGAAAAAGCAGTTTGCCCAAAGGAACTTTTCCTGAGGGGGATGACGCAATCTCCTCGTGCTGCTCCTCTAGTTCTACTGTGGCTGGTGGTTCTGATGGAGATAAACTGACTGAGTGGTGGAGATGATAGACCGTGAATGATTTTATACAGTATGTTCCTACCCTCATCTATGGTCATGAGCTTTGGGTAATAACCGAAAGGACAAGATCGCGGATACAAGCGGCCAAAATGAGTTTCCTCCGCAGAGTGACTGGGCGCTCTCTTAGAGATAGGGTGAGGAGCTCAGTCACACAGGAGGAGCTCGGAGTGGAGCCGCTGCTCCCCCATGTCAAAAGGAGCCAGCTGAGGTGGCTGGGGCATCTGTTCCGGATGCCTCCTGGACGCCTTTCTCAGGAGGTGTTCCGGGCATGTCCCACCTGGATGAGGCCCCGGGGAAGACCAAGGACACGCTGGAGGGACTATGCCTCTCGGCTGGCCTGGGAACGCCTTGGAGTTCTACCGGAGGAGCTGGAGAAAGTGTCCAGGGTGAAGGAAATCTGGGAGTCCCTGCTTAGACTGCTGCCCCCGCCCCCCGGCCCCGGATAAGTGGGAGAAAATGGATGAATGGAACTTTAGACCGCTGAAAACTGTTTAAAATGAACTAGTTCTGTTTCTCATATTTTTAGCCAAAATTAGGTAGAGAGTAGGGATGCAAATTATCGATTAATTCATTAATTGATAGTTGATTGACCTTATCGATCGATTAACGATTAACTGATAAGCAGCGTTTTTCACCTGAATTTTAGTGTTTCAATAGGGTCTTCAAGAATATAAGCTATAGTAACATAACACTGAGTCATAAATATATCATAGTATTATTATATTGTATATTCCTCAATTAATTATTCCTTAGTAAAAAGCAGACAAATGTATTGATGCTGAATAACAAAATACAGTAATCCCTCGCTCTATCGCGGTTCGCGGATTTTTTTATTTTATTTTATTTTTTTATAGTGTAACATTTTTTTATAGTGTAACATTGTGTTCTGTCCTGATTGGCTAAGAGACTAGACCAGGACTAAACGTGGACTGGACCAGGTCTAGACCAGAACTAAACCAGGTCTGGACCAGGTCTGGACCTGGACTGGACCGGGACTGGACCGGGACTGGACCGGGACTCGACCGGGTCTGGACCTGGACTGGACCAGGATTGGGCCGCTGCGTGCCGCTGCTGGTTTTGTGCGGCTGGTTTGTGGCTCGGGGCCCGGGCCGCGGGCCGGCCGCGCGGGACCAGCAGCGGCACGTTGCGGCGCATTCCTGGGCGCCACGGTTTGATCTCTCCTCACGCGTACACCCGGGGCTGCTGAGCAGTGCCGTTGGCGCCTGCGGCCGGCTGTGAGTCGAGCTTGGCGCAGCACGGTGCGCGGTTGCCTTGTTCGTGACCACGCGGGTGCGCATGTCCGCGATTAATTACAATTAATGCATTTTGTTCGACTAACGTCTTAATCAACAATTAATCGTTAATCGATTAATTGTTGACATCCTTAGTAGAGAGCCTTTAATCTGTGCAATTACATAAAGTTCTGCGTGTACCTCTATACATGAAATGTGTGTACCTCTATAGACTGTGAAATGCATTGGTGTGCGGTGAGGGTCATGGCTGGTGAGGCACTGACATCACAATCAGATTTACAAATACGTAAACCAGGTGTCAGCAAGTAAATTTGGCCCCGGGCCAATTTCTCTGCCTTCAAGTGACCGGTAGCTCATAATATTTTTGATGTGAAGCTGAAAGTGAATCATTATTGTTCAATGCATTTTCCAGAGCGCACCGAGTAGCATCATGAATTAAAATAGCGACGTTCTTAGCGAGATCTGGCTCTGAATGTGAGTGGTGGACTGCTCGTATTTAACGAGGCTTCTTTGCAAATATCCCATCTCACAATAATCCATCTGAGTCCAGGCACTGTCACAGCAGGTTGAGAAAAGAAGGCAGGAAAGGCAGAAAAGACGATTTCTTACCACACTGTTTGAAAAGAGCGAGTCTTTTGTCCCGTAGTCTGTAGCAAACCCTTTAGCTCCAGTGTTGGTCCTTTAATTAAAACCTCCTGCTTCAACTGTAAGTCCAGTTTAGCAAATTGCTTGAGCTTTAATATGTAATCTTCCTCCATTTAAAAAGTAGGGCCAGACAAGAAGAAAAAAGTGAACGTAGAAAAAAGTGAAGTAGGCTAAACTTGACTTGCTAACTCTAAATTGTAGCTTGCGCTCACGTATTCTAATCTGTTGCCCCAGAAGTTGCAAGAAGAATCCCTGGGCTCACAAGTGCCCCTACCATGAGGCCAGGTAACTATGTGCCTCACCCGGCGCCTTTTCACAGCCGCTTTAGCGCAGTATCTGTCACTGCTGAGTACAGCAGTCCATGGTCAGTCCATGGTGAGGCATGAATGGCTGGTGCCACACCACACGTCTCTTCTCACTATTTGAACGGTAAAAGTGAAAATTCAGTGATTTTGAATAAAAATAATTAAAATGGCAAAGTTAAAGGGATAGTGCGTTTTTGTTTTGTTTTTTATGTCAATCTGTATGGCTTCCCTTTCAACAGTCTCGTCCATTAACACTGACTTACCGATGACTTACCGTCGTCGAGAAAATAGCACCAATGCGAATTAGGCTGCTGAATTTTTCTGAACTGTTTGTGACGCAAATATATCACTTTTTGGACAAATGTTGTTTTGAGAAGAAAAACAAGCTTTATTAAATGTCCCCGCTAACTTACCGGAACTACGTTCGTGAGCTACGGAACTGGAGCAGAACTGGGCCCAGACGATGCTGTCATCGGTAAGTCAGTGTTAATGGACGAGACTGTTGAAGGGGAAGCCATACAGATTCACAGAAAAAAAAACGCACTATCCCTTTAAATAAAAACTGCATAAATATAACCCCTTATTTTTTCATTTTACTTTTTTTTTTCTCTGTGATGCCTCCCCTGACTGCATGTCACTGGTGAAATGTAGGTACCTCTATATACTGTGAAATGTGAGTACCTCTTATAGACTGAAATGTGTGTAACTATATATACTGTGAAATGTGTGTACCTCTATAGACTGTGAAATGTGTGTACCTCTATATACTGTGAAATGTGTGTACCTCTATAGACTGTGAAATGTGTGTACCTCTATAGACTGTGAAATGTGTGTACCTCTATAGACTGTGAAATGTGTGTACCTCTATAGACTGTGAAATGTGTGTACCTCTATAGACTGTGAAAAATGTGTGTACCTCTATATACTGTGAAATGTGTGTACCTCTATAGACTGTGAAATGTGTGTAGCTCTATAGACTGTGAAATGTGTGTACCTCTATAGACTGTGAAATGTGCATCTTGTTTATCTCAATGTGAGGGAAGCCGCTGCTTGGAGTCTCATCAAAGTCGTCTTCATCGTATCGGTCAAACAGGTCTGTGGCATCCACCCCCACACTGATGGTGCCCTGGAGACGAGATACAGGGCGAGAGACCGGAGCAAGAGACAGGTGTGAGAGACAGAAGTAAGGAGCAAGAGACAGGGACAAGAGAAGACAGGGACACACAGGGCAAAGGGTTAGTTTTTGCTATACTCTTATCACACTTTATTATATTATAGGGATGAGTCAATATGGATTTTTTTGAGCCAATACTGATTTCCAATATTTGGCCTGTCTGCAGTGGCCGATGACTGATATTTGCAGATACTGATGTTTAGCATTTAAAATCCATAACAAGGTCTGTAAATGAGTTCTATGTTTGTGTTAACATAATGACATAAAATGCTCCTTTATTTCTCAGGGATGAAAGTGATCAGTAATGAAAAAAGCTGAAAGTCACTGAAAAGCTAGGGGGGTCCGGGGGCATGCTCCAACGGAACATTTTTAAACTCTAGATGCTCTGAGATGCAATCTGGGGTCATTCTAGCCAATAAAAACTAAGACGTCAACCACCCATTTTGGGGGGAAAATTCCCTTTCCTCTTGATGATCCCACTTTGCAATACCTTCTCACAAAACTTTACAAATATATAAAGTAAAACTGTAAATCAAAGCACAAACCGCATTTTTGAGGGTTTTTTTTTTTTTGTAACCTGTTTTTTCCAACTTCCTAAATTGAGTCACATTCTCTTACTGGTTCTGCAGTGGCATTTACCTATGGGCAGAAATATGTACAACCAGAAACTGAATTTGAATCACATAATTTGAAATTGTATTTTTTAATTTGAATCATTGAATTGAAAAATTTAATCTGAATACAGTAATCCCTCTTTTATCGCAGGGGTTAGGTTCCAGAAATAACCCGCAATAAGCGAAATCCGCGAAGTAGGACAACCTTATATTTTACAGTTATTCTACATGTTTTAAGGCTGTAAACGCCTCACCACACATTATATGCTTTTCTCAGACTGGAATTAACATTTTCTCACATTTCTCTCTCGTTTAAACACTCAAACTTTCGTAGATTTTCAACAAAATGTATTAATAGTGAAGCGTGGGGGTGGGGGGCACGGCTCCGGGAGCCCCGCCGGACACATTAGTCACTGGATCCGCAGGAAGCACATCCAAGCTCATCCAACGGCACTGCCACATCCCGGGACGCGACGCGCACCAACCCCTTGGAGAAGTGCACGACACGTGCACCGCTCATCATGGTCAAATCTGTGACAGAGCAGCACGACCGGCGCGAGGCCACGCGTCCCACCCGAAGCTGCGAGCCAGAGATCGAACTGGGGCGCCCGGACCATGCCTCCCCCTCGGGACCGCGTCCTCGCAGCCCGAGCCACAAACCAAACACACACAAACAACACCACGCAAGAGCCGCACGAAACCAGCAAAAAGCCACACGCGGTGGTTTAATCCTGGTTTAGACCTGGTCTAGTCCCGGTTTAGTCCAGGTCTAGACCTGGTCCAGTCCTGGTTTAGTCCAGGTCCAGTCTAGGTTTAGACCTGGTTTAGACCTGGTCTAGACCTGGTTTAGTTCTGGTCTAGACCTGGTTTAGTCCACGTTTATTCCTGGTCTAGTCCCGGTCTGGTCCTGGTCTAGTTCCAATCTGGTCCCGGTCTAGTTCCAGTCTGGTCCCGGTCTAGTTCCAGTCTGGTCCCGGTCTAGTTCCAGTCTGGTCCCGGTCCCCCCGCGTCCCCCATCTATAACATCAATCGGCAAAGGTCTACAGTCTCTTAGCCAATCAGGGCGCAGAACACAATGTTACACTATAAAAAAATGTTACACTATAAAAAGGTGCGAAACAGCGAGGCCGCGAAAAGTAAACCGCGATAGAGCGAGGGACCACTGTAGTATCATTTGAAATTTAATTTATTATTTTGTAACAGGAGTCTAATAAAATTAGAAAATTCAGCTCTTTTTATATGCTCATGTTCAGTTCTCACAATTCAAATTCAGTTCTCAAAATTCAATTTCAATTTTAAGCATGAAGGAAGAGCAATCGAGCTCAGATATACAGGACTTCTCTTTGGCCAATCAGCAGGCTTGGGGAACGGAATACATGGAATGGCGTTACGTAAAAGGATACAAACAAAAAACAAAAAAAAACCTGACATGGTACTTCTTGATGCTTTTATATGGTGCCTTAGTGGTTCCCTAATACTGTATATGAACCTTCTCCAAAATCAAGCCTTGGTGCATGATAGAGCCTCTAGGAGGCAGCCCTATAGAGATTGTTGCTTTTCACGGTTCTTTCTGGGCGTGTTGCTTGAATGCATATAAGGAGGACGGAGATGGGCCAGTGTAGGCGGGTGGGGGTGTGGCCAAACATGGTCACTGTTTCCGGGTTTGGCGCTGGTTTCCTTGTGTGTAGCAGCAGAGAAATGGAGACGTGGAGAAGCAATCGTAATAAACTTTTCACTGAAAAGTTTTCAGTACGACCCCGATTCTGATCCCAAAAGCGAAGAAGTTGCAACTCAGTGGTTTCAACAGTACGTACAAAATTGTATGTCTGGAAACAATACTTTCATTAGCTTGCTACTGTTACGGTTAGCATGTAGCCAGCATAGCCTCTGTTAGCTTTTCATGTTGCTCTGAGGAAAAACATCCGTCATGCTATAAAATACGGAATTTATCAGCTGGCAGGGTAATAACTTCCCGGAGCCTAATGACTTGACTATGTGACTATGTTTACATGTACTTAATATAAAAAAAAACCACAGCTAGCAGCTAGTAGCTTGTTTGCGCAAGGACCGATCCAAATTCTCCAGGCGTGATTTCCAGAGACAGGGGGTGGACATCCAGACAGGTGTAAACCTTTCCCCTTATGCCGTCATAAGGGGAGCTTGTTTGGGCTGTCCTTTTTTCAAACGCGGAAAAGGATTGCAATTGCTCGATTTACACATTTTGCAACTTTTAACCATGGGGGGGGGGGGCTAAACAGGGTGTATATATATATATATATATATATATATATATATATATATATATATATATACTGATCAAAATCTTAAGACCAGTTAAAAAATTGCGTTTTGCACTGTTGTATCTTAAGAAGGTTCTAAGTAGAGTTTCAAAATGCAAAAAGAAGAAATGGGAACAAGAGACCAAATGTTTTGAGCAGGCAATTTATTGAAAAGAACAATTTAACTGAAATAGGCTGTTCATCAGCTGATCAAAAGTTTAAGACCACATCCTTTAAAAGCCCAAATCTGTGCAAAAATTTGGATTCCATGTCATTTTCTGTCAAGTAATCACACTGTCAAGACCTCTTGATGGGAAAAGCAAAAAACTCACTGCCTTCGAACGTGGCAGGATTGTTGAGCTGCATAGACAAGGCCTCTCACAGCGTGCCATCGCCGCTGAGGTTGGACGCAGTAAGACAGTCATTTTGCATTTCTTAAAAGATCCTGAGGTTTATGGAACAAAAAAATCAAGTGGTAGACCCAAAAAAATCTCACCGGCACTGAGCCGGAGGATCCGAATGGCTGTCCGGCAAGACACGGGACGATCCTCATCCCAAATTAAGGCCATTACTGGTGCTGACTGCAGCCCAATAACCATCAGACGGCATCTGCAAAGGAACGGCTTCAAAAACAAAAACGTCTTCAAAGGCCACGTCTCCTTCAACGCCACAAAATTGCCCGTTTGGCCTTTGCAAGGGAGCACCAAACATGGGACGTTCAAAGTTGGAAGAAAGTTTTATTCTCTGATGAGAAAAAATTTAACCTTGATGGTCCTGATGGCTTCCAACGCTACTGGCATGACAACGAGATGCCACCTGAGATTTTTCAACAGGGCACAGCGGAGGGGGCGCCATCATGATCTGGGGTGCTTTTTCCTTCAATGGAACAATGGAGCTCCAGGTTGTGCAGGGGCGTCAAACAGCAGCTGGCTACGTGGAGATGTTGCAGCGGGCATCCCTCATGACTGAGGGCCCTCGTCTGTGTGGTGATGACTGGGCTTTTCAGCAGGACAATGCTGCAATTCACAATGCCCGTCTGACAAAGGATTTTTTTCAGGAGAATAACATCACTCTTTTGGATCATCCTGCATGTTCCCCTGATCTAAATCCAATTGAGAACATTTGGGGATGGATGGCAAGGGAAGTGTACAAAAATGGACATCAGTTCCAGACAGTGGATGCCCTTCGTGAAGCCATCTTCACCACTTGGAGCAACATTCCTGTAAATCAAAGCGAGTGTTTCCTTTTGGAAACACTCGCATCAAGCATGCCAACACGAATTTTTGAAGTGATCAACAATAATGGTGGAGCTACTCATTACTGAGTCTGTTTTTGAGACTTTAATTTCTGTTTTAGGGTTTTTTTTGAGCTATGGTCTTAAACTTTTGATCAGCTGATGAACAGCCTATTTTAGTTAAATTGTTCTTTTCAATAAATTGCCTGCTCAAAACATTTAGTCTCTTGCTCTCATTTCTTCTTTTTGCATTTTGAAACTCTACTTAGAACCTTCTTATGATACAACAGTGCAAAACGTAAATTCTTGCAATTTTTTAACTGGTCTTAAGATTTTGATATATATAATATATATATATATATATATATATATATATATATATATATACACATACATTATATATATATATATATATATATACATACATAAAATATATATATATATATAATCAATTAATTCATTAATTGATAGTTGATTGACCTTATCGATCGATTAACGATTAACTGATAAGCGGCGTTTTTCACCTGAATTTTAGGGATAGGGTCTTTAAGAATATAAGCTATAGTATACATAACACTGAGTCATAAATATATCATAGTATTATTATATTGTATATTCCTCAATTAATTATTCCTTAGTAAAAAGCAGACAAATGTATTGATGCTGAATAACAAAATACAGTAATCCCTCGCGCTATCGCGGTTCGCAGATTTTGTTTTTTGTTTTTTTCAAAAAAAATTTTATGGTGTAACATTGTGTTTTCTCCTTATTAGCTAAGAGACTAGACGAGGACTAAAGGTGGACTGGACCTGGACTAAACCAGGACTCGACCAGGTCTAGACCTGGACTAAACCAGGATTAACCAGGATTAAACCACCACGTGCCGCTGATTTCGTGTGGCTGGTTTGTAGCTCGGGGCCACAAACCCCGCACGAAACTCGGGGCCCGAGCCACAAACCAGCCGCACGAAACCAGCAGCGGCACGCATTCCGGATGCCGCGGTTCGATCTCGCCTTGCGCGTACACCCGGGGCTGCTGAGCAGTGCCGTTGGCGCCTGCGGTCGGCTGTAAATCGAGCTTGGCGCAGCGCAGTTGCCTTGTTTCGTGACCACGCGGGTGCGCGTGTCCACAATTAGCGATTAATTACAATTAATGCATTTTGTTCAACCAACGTCTTAATCGACAATTAATCGTTAATCGATTAATGTTGACATCCCAAATCCCTAATTTTTATATATATATTATATATATATTATATATATATATATATATAATATGTATATATAATATATATATAATATGTATATATAATATATATATAAATTATATATTATATATATATATATATATATATATTATATATTATATATTATATATATTTATATATATATATATATATATATATATATATATATATATATATATATATATATATATATATATATATAATATATATATATATATATATATATATATATATATATATATATAACCGGCTGGTTAGCTCAACTGGTAAGTCACTGGACTTTGACAGTTACCCTCCCCCCAAGGGACAATGAGCAAGCCAGTGTGGGTCCTTGGGCAAGACCCTTCCCGGTACAGCCCACCTCATACAATGATGAGAGACAATGAAACTTACTTGCCGGCTCAGACGTCGCCCGGCCAAACAAGGTCAGGTGCTGGGGAACCAGAGCATCTTGAAACAACTACTGAAACAAGGCGGGATGCGGGAACAAGGCTCTGTTGGAATGCTACTACTCCAGTAACCCTAGGCAGAGGGGTTACATAAACAGGATGTGGGATGAATGGTTAAACAACAAACAACTAGTAGGTCAGTGCTCCAACATCCACAAACGGCACATCACACGGCTATCACAACTAGACATTGACAAGCTACAACACATATGCTACAGCAAGGGGGACCCAGGACACACATTGTGAAAGAACAAAGTCAAAATGTAGACTCGAGGTATAGCTGCTGTAGGCTAGCGTTTGCATGTCCAACTTGCATGTGTGCCGTTGATAATGCGCAACATTAATCCTGTGCTGAATGCTTGCATTTGACTATAAAATCGGCATATTGATTTTGACCGTCCGATTCCGATCACCAATCGATCAAAAGGGGCGTTCAAAGAAGCCAACAAGTAGTACAAGAAGGCAGAGTGACAACAACTCATTTTCAATATGGAAGCACCTGCCAAAGACAGTGATATATGAGTTGACTACCTGACGAAACGAAAGGTTTTTACAGAATGGTTATAACAACTAAACAAAAGAACGTTAAAGTATGTTAAATTACCATTACCCTATAAGTCTCTGCCGAAGCCATGGTCGAACCTGTCTCCTTCTCACAGACAGTCCAGGAGGAGGCGCTAACCCGTGCTTGAGAACCTAGGCGCTGATTGGCCAAAGCGGAGTCCTGTATATCTGAGCTCGATTGCTCTTCCTTCATGCTTAAACTACCCGGATGTTTGTCACTGTCCGAAAGCCTATGCACTCGATACTGACTTTTGACGCGCGTTGCTAGGTAACGCTCTGCTCTTAATTCATTCGGCTAGATCAAAGATCAAAGATCAATGATCAAAGTACACCACACATACACTCCACAATTGACAATCTGATAAACTCTATGCGAAGAAGATGTGTTGCACTGCATGAGGCAAATGGTGGTCACACCAGATACTGACTGGTTCTGTCCCCAGACCCCCAATAAAGCAAAAAAAAAAAAAAAATGCACATTTCGGGGTGGCCTTTTATTGTGGGCAGTCTAGGGCACACCTGTGCACTGGTCATGATGTCGGATCGGCATCTTGATGTGGCGCACCTGTGAGGTGGGGTGGATTGTCTCGGCGGGGCAGAGATGCTCGCTGTCACACATTTGGACAGATTTGTGAACAATGTTTGAGAGAAATGGTAGTGTTGTGTATCTGGAGTGAATTTTGGATCTTTGGGTCCATCTCAGGAAAAATGGGAGCAAAAACAAAAGTGTTGCGTTTATATTTTTGTTGAGTATATATATATACCACACACGCACGCATTCACGCTACCAACAGGACATCTGAATGGTCACCTGTAAGATACCACAATAAGCAGAAACCAGAATAAAGCTGATTAAAGACCAATCAGTCCCTGAACCGGTGCTCATGACTGCACTCGTGGAAGTAGAGGGTATCTTAAATTCCAAGCCCTTAGGCTACCTATCGTCAGATGCCTCAGACCCAGACCCAGTCACGCCTAACCTCCTCCTCATGGGCCGCCACGACTCATCTCTGCCTCAGGCAATTTATGAACCCAGTGATGTAGGAAGGAGGCGCTGGAGGCACAGCCAAACCATCGCTGATTGCTTCTGGTCGTCTTTCATTCGACATTACCTGCCAGGGCTGCAAGAGCGCAGCAAGTGGAGGAAAGACGGCAAAGCACTGTCAGTCGGTCAAGTCGTCCTGATTGTAGATCCTCAGCTTCCTCGAGCTTCATGGCCTACTGGACGGATCATCCAGATACATCCAGGAGCCGATGGACGCATCCGCACAGCCAGCGTTCAAGTGAAGAATCACATCTACCTTCGTCCAGTCGCCCGACTTATTCTGCTACCACCTCTCGAAGATTCGGATGAAGACATGTCCGCATAGACTTTCTTCTGGCTTTCAACTGCCATGTGGACAGTTGGGGGCGGCTGTGTCCGAAAGCCTATGCACTCGATACTGACTTTTGACGCGCGTTGCTAGGCAATGCTCTGCTCTTAATTGATTCGGCTAGATCAAAGATCAAGTATCAAAGATCAATGTACACCACACATATATATACCACGCACGCACGCATTCACGCTACCAACACGACATCTGAATGGTCACCTGTAAGATGCTCAATTGAAACCAGAATAAAGCTGATTAAAGATTCTCTTACCGGAGTCTGTCTGTAGTGTTCCCACCCAGCAAAGATCCACCCCATACTTTACAGTCACAGTAAATTGAAATTGAATTTTGAGAACTGAATTTGAATTGTGAGAACTGAACATGAGCATATAAAAAGAGTTGAATTTTCAAATTTTATTAGATTCTTACAAACTAATAAATTCTAGTAGTAGTAGTAGTAATTTATTTCGAGCATATGATACTTGTAGTGCACAGAAAATGTACAGTGTCATACAATTTAAATAAACAACAAAAAAAGAACATAAAAAAGAAAGAATATATAGACACAAATACATTTTTTTATTTTTTTTTTGCGTATATGTACATGCCTGAAAAGGAGTGGGTAGAAGTAAAACTTATTAAATCCCACCCCTTCAATTTCAAATGATACTATTCAGATTCAATTTTTCAATGCAATGATTCAAATTACAAAAATACAATTTCAAATTATGTATTTCTGCCCATATTTGCCAGCCTCTGCACATTTACCAAATGCATGTCGTGACAAACAGATGCATTTGTGCACTTTTATTAGGCAAAATTCAGCTACATGTCGCGGTAGGCCTGCTCTGTGCTGTAGGTCTGGTCTGTGCCAACACAATTTAGATTAGTTTTCTGCTTTGCACTTAGTCTTGCACTTCTAATCTGAACACATTGAGGAGGGAGCCCCTGTGCACTATGAGCAGGGAGGAGCGAGAGCATGAAAAGGCGAGGAGTGGCACGCTGACGTGAAGCACGGACAGGTAGGATGTTTTATAAAGTTTAACCTGCTCTGTGATACACGCTGGTACGCAAAGGTACACGCTGTTGCGAACAAGCTGCACGTGGTGGGGGCGCGTGTGGTGACGTACCGCGCAGGCTGCAGTGAGAAGCCCTGAGTGGTTCAGCACACCGGTAAAAGTTAACGGCAGCGGCCGTAATGAAATATGATCGCAATCATCTCGAGACCAAGACCGGTGTCGAGTACTACAACACTACAATTTACCCACACTACCTTGGCGATCAACTGGTAGATTGCGATTGACATATTGGGCGCCCCTGTTTTAGACACTATTTTTGATTCACATGGAAATACGTAGAGCTGGGAGATATGGCCTAAAAATAAAATCTCAGATTTAAAAAAAAAAAAAAAATCTGATTTCCGATTTTAATTGATTTTAATCTGATTTCCGATTTTAATTGATTTTTCTCTGCCCTACTCAAAAATAAATAACAGATGACAGACAAATGGCTCAAAATGATGCAACGTTCTTTAATAAAACATATACATTACACCTTGCATCAATTAAGCTGTTATTGTTTTTAAAAAAAATATCACTTGAAGACCCTTACCTATAGCATTGTGCTGAAGGCAACTTCAGAAAAATATTTGCGGCTTGGTAGCACATACTTCGGGTCCAAAACTTTCACCATGTTAATGAATCCGGGCTTTTTCACAGTATATATGGGCACCATGTCTTTTACAACATACATCACGGTAGCGTCTGTGATTGCCTTCCATTGTGGCCCATGCTTATCATAGGGACTGTTGCTTGTTTGACTTTGGACGATGTGCTCGCACTGTGGCTATTATCATTCTCCGCTGCGTGGATCTGCTTTAGGCGCTAGGATAAATTTGTTGCTCTGCTTCCTTTGGTTGCAACAGCTTTTGAACAGACCTTACAGCGAGCACTTGTTTGTTCTAAGTCCGACGCAAGAAAACTGAACCAGTTCCATATAACAGATGTAGAAACACCTTTGTTTGGTACAAGCTCCAGCTTTCCCTCAGTCGCTGCCACGCTAGCTTGTACAATGTTTGGGTGCGTCCCATTAACTTACCCGTGTAGAGCATGGCGGCGCATTAGTTCCACTCGCATGTAAAAAGTAACAAAAAAATTTTTTTTCATAAAAACACATCACCCTGAACTGTAAATTCGAATTAATCGATATAATCGATAAATCGTGCATGTGTAGTAATACGGGACAACCCTAAACACAACTATACATTAGGGGTGTGCAAAATAATCGTCATGACAATGCATCGCGATACTAACTTTCACAATATACAGCATCGATTCTTGATGCCAAAAATCGATTATTATTAATTAATAACTTAACATGTAATAATTTAATATTAATAAATAAATTATTAGTGTTTTTTTTTTAAATAAATCCTATGCACTTTTTTCTTTGTGAAAGGATATTGTTTGTTATGATGGTAGCTACCTCCAAAATGGCAAATGTTTGAACATCATTTTTTGTTTTAGAAAAAATCCGATGCACTTTTTTTGTTATTGGTTTGGTTTATTTGTTTTTGTTATTCAATAAATTCAGTTATGAATTGAGTTGCTCAGAGTTATGTATCAATTGAAGACACTACCCAGATACACAGCCACTGATATTTAAGTTATCCTCTTTTTTTGGTACATTTTCACTGAAGTATGTCGAATATATTGCAATGCATCGCAATAATTCAAATATCGTGATGCATCGTGATAGTATCGCATCGTGGCATATGAATCGTGATTCGAATTTAATCGTGACTTCTTTGCCAATACCCACCCCTACTATACATATATATACTCAACAAAAATATAAACGCAACACTTTTGTTTTTGTTCCCATTTTTCCTGAGATGGACCCAAAGATCCAAAATTCACTCCAGATACACAACACTACCATTTCTCTCAAACATTGTTCACAAATCTGTCCAAATGTGTGACACCGAGCACCTCTGCCCCGCCGAGACAATCCACCCCACCTCACAGGTGTGCCACATCAAGATGCCGATCCGACATCATGACCAGTGCACAGGTGCGCCCCAGACTGCCCACAATAAAAGGCCACCCCGAAATGTGCATTTTTTTTGCTTTATTGGGGGTCTGGGGACTCAGAACCAGTCAGTATCTGGTGTGACCACCATTTGCCTCATGCAGTGCAACACATCTTTTTCGCATAGAGTTTATCAGATTGTCAATTGTGGCCTGTGGAATGTTGGTCCACTCCTCTTCAATGGCTGTGTGAAGTTGCTGGATATTAGTGGGAGCTGGTACACGCTGTCGTATACGCCGGTCAAGCACATCCCAAACATGCTCAATGGGTGACATGTCCGGTGAGTATGCTGGCCATGCAAGAACTGGGACAATTTCAGCTTCCAAGAATTGTGTACAGATCCTTGCAACATGGGGCCGTGCATTATCTTGCTGAAACATGAGGTGATGTTCATGGATGTATGGCACAACAATGGGCCTCAGGATCTCATCACGGTATCTCTGTGCATTCAAAATGCCATCAATAAAATGCACCTGTGTTCTTTGTCCATAACAGCCTTGGAAGAGGAGTGGACCAACATTCCACAGGCCACAATTGACAATCTGATAAACTCTATGCGAAGAAGATGTGTTGCACTGCATGAGGCAAATGGTGGTCACACCAGATACTGACTGGTTCTGTCCCCAGACCCCCAATAAAGCAAAAAAAAAAAAAAATGCACATTTCGGGGTGGCCTTTTATTGTGGGCAGTCTGGGGCGCACCTGTGCACTGGTCATGATGTCGGATCGGCATCTTGATGTGGCGCACCTGTGAGGTGGGGTGGATTGTCTCGGCGGGGCAGAGGTGCTCGCCGTCACACATTTGGACAGATTTGTGAACAATGTTTGAGAGAAATGGTTGTGTTGTGTATCTGGAGTGAATTTTGGATCTTTGGGTCCATCTCAGGAAAAATGGGAGCAAAAACAAAAGTGTTGCGTTTATATTTTTGTTGAGTGTATATACACTTGTTTATTTGAAGGACAATGTGCAGGTACATTAAAAAGATGGCTGCACCAGATTTAGCAGAATGCTAATTTCCATCTGTAGTCACACCCAAAATTTTTCTCAGCAGATTTGCACTGATATAAATAATGACCCAGGCAGCTGACAAAAAAGCGGAAATCCACCAAAAAGTGGACATTTATCATCCCTGATTTCTATAGTTCTCATGAGTATGTTTAAAAAGTCTGATGCACCGAGGACAATCTGTAATGCACATTAAACACATGGGTACCATAGCCTGTATATACAAATGAACATAACTCGCTAGCTGCTGCATTCCAAATAGGAAATTCACATGTGTCTCTTTCCCTCTGTCCTTGTTGGAGGGTGGCTGCTTGTTTTCTCGCTCCCTTATCTACTGCTCTGTCTACGTGCCTTTCTCTTTGTCTTTGTCCATATTTCTCCTGTTGGAGTAGACTTTCGAATTCTTAATTATGGAACTGATAAGCTGGTCCCTCAACGCAACTGGCTTTTTTTTTCACAAAGAAATGTGGGTTTGGAAGAGCTGACTTCGGACGGAACGATTTACTATATGGATTTTTGGCAGGACATCTGAATTGGCTGTCGGCTGTCATTTTACACCACAGTGGAGCCGTTGAAGACCAGGGAAGGTCTACATCAGAAGGTGACACAGATTGAGGAACTGTACCATCTCCAATCTGTGGATACCCCACTGACACTCGGATACTAGCACAAATATGTTTGTGGAATTGTGCGAAACAAGTGGCTCAGTCTGCAATCATCTGCGCGCCAGGAGGGAGGACTGGAAGTCGCATGGCCCTGCTTGGTGAAATGAAGTTGGGGACTTTGCAGTACCAGGTCTCGGACCAATTGCCCGTTCATCTGACTTCTAAAGTGTATGGATTATGTGCATTTTTCCCTAATTAATTATTCTTCCGGAATCTCTGCGACAACGGGACCCTTTGTTTTTTTTACTCTGTTCTCTCGCACTCAACAGTCCCAAGGTCACAGCTGTGATAACAACGGCTCACATGAAATCAAAAGGACATAACATAAATTGGCTAGGACACGATGATATGCATTTATAAAAACACTCTGCCCTCTCACATGGTCTGCCACCTCAGTTTGTCAATAATATATTTCTCTGTTTTCCATCTCGTCATTTTGGTCTTCAAATGTTCGTATTAACCCACTCTACATGATCCTGGAGTTTTTATTTTGCTATTTTGTCCGTTAAAAAAATTCTACTCCTAATATGGAGCCTGGCTCCAAATTCGCCCCTATAGAATCGCAAGCTGAATTTGACTGGAGCTGAACACTGTGGGTGATGTCACACTCACTTAGTGCACTTCTTTATACAGACTATGATGGATACACACAGACTGGGGCAGTGTGCAGGAAAATATATTGTATCATTATCTTTATTGTATATCGATATTGGCCAATACCAATACTAGGACCGATCTATCACCCATCCCTATTATACTATAGTTTATCTACTGAAAATTTCTCTTTCTATTCCCAGATTAAATGTGTGCCTTGGCTCAGGTACACCCTCTAATTTTTACATTAACATAGTTTTATCAAGTTATTCACCTTAGGGTTAGTCCTCTGCTGCAGTCTCCTCTCTTCTCTCTCTCTCTGGAGTCTCTCGTACTCCTCCCTGATCTCTGCTGGGGTCCTTTTTCTTTCCACAACCTTCAGAAAATAAATAAATAAATCACACAATAGTAAGAAAAAGATGAAAAAAAGGAGAGGGTCAGAGGAGCAGAGGAGAGGGTCAGATGGAGTAGAGAAAAGGGTCAGATGGAGCAAAGGATTCATTCATTCATTCAATCATTTTCTTCTGCTATTCCATTCACTGTGTATCTAAACTTACCTCCCATCCTTCCACTTCCAGGCCTTTCTTTCCAAAGATGTCATAGATCGCCCGGGCATGATCATCACTTAGCACTAAAAATTAAGAATTCACTGTGAATTTGTAAATCCTTACAATATGAAACTATTACAAGTGAACAATGTGCTGTAGTCCTTTAGTCATTTAGTCTATTATTCGGTTGATGGAGTCTTAGTCAAGCAAAGTTTGTATTTGTCAACTAATGATTTTATAGAGATTGTAAGGAATTCTATGGGCCATAGCAGAAAAGAGAAGTGAGTGAATGGGGGAGGTTTTTTTTGGCAATTATCTGTAAAAAGTCAGATTAAACTCAATATTCACAAGTTTAAAGGTGCACTGTGTAACTTTTCTGTTGGAAGGTCCATCAAATGCTTTTACCTATGGAGATGCTATTGCTTTGTCTGGAATGTTTCACAGTATGGTATTAAACCTTTCTATCTTCATGGAGACCAAACCAGACCAAGTTACAGCTCAGATCTGTGGAGAGACGACCCCCGCTCACAGTCAGAATGTGTGTATTTCTAGGTATCATAACCACCTGTAATTCAATAAATGTAAGGTAGAGCTGTTCGATGTCACACTGTGGAAGAAGAAGAAGAAGAAGTGAACTTTATTGATCTCACACTGGAGAAATTCTTCTCTGCATTTTAACCCATCCTATATATATACAGTATATATATTAGGAGCAGTGGGCAGCACACATTAGGGCGCCCGGGGACCATCTCCATGATCTTCTTGCTTCGGCTTGGTCAGGACCTAAGCTGGAGGTACCTATGGTGCATGTTTTGGGTTGATGGGGGAAACCGGAGTGCCCGGAGACAACCCACCCAGACACGGGGAGAACATGCAAACTCCACACAGAAAGGCCCAGGTGACCCGGGGATCGAACCCAGACCATGCACCCAGACCATGCACACAGAACACACACAGAAAGGCCCGGGCGACCCGGGGATCGAACCCGGAACCTTCTTGCTGTGAAGCAAGAGCGCTAACCACTCAGCTACCGTGCCGAAGATTCCAGGCAGAGCAATGACATATCCATAGAAACAAGCAGGTGATGGACCCCCAACCAAAAAGTTACACAGTGCACCTTTAAACTGTTTTTCTATGCACTGTTTCCAAGACCTTTTTTTCTGCATAAAGAGTATTTTTTGCATGAACTCCAGAACAGGTATAGTCTTGTGAGAGCAGTTTGGGTCAGATATACAGAAATAATCAATTATCAGCACATGTCTTTATTTCAAAAATAATTTCTTTGTCAACTACAGCCTTGAGATCACATTTTACCACCATATCGCCTAAGGCTAATCCTGGCCACACCCTCTTCAACTCACCTGTGAATGCCGTTTGCACCTGGTTGAACAGCTGCTCGGCCTGTCTCTTGAGCTCCGGGTCTCTGTGTTTGTCGGGGTGATAGAGCATGCACAGTCTGCGGTAGGACGCCTTCAGCTCCTCCAGAGTTGCCTGGGACCAAAGAGTGAAGATGTGATATTAGAACACAAGAGCACAGAGGAGAGCTCAAGGTGCAAAGGCTGTCTCTCATTAGGGATTGAAAAGAAGAGTCAAAAGAAGTACTGTACAATAAGTCTCTAAATTAAATGTTTTATCTAACCAGATTGTATACTGAAAAAATTTACAAGCGATGAAAATTCACTTTTTCAAATGGTTATCGATTAATTGACAACTTAACTCCCATCATATTACATTTTAAAGGGCCCATGATGAGATATTTTCTGATCTATGTTCAAATGTAGTTTCCCTGTCACAAACACACCCAGAGTTGTGTTTTGTTTCATTCACACGTTTAACACAAACCCTGCAGATTTAAAGGAAAAGTAACGTTATTTTACAATCTGAGCCTTCTTTCGGTAATAAAACAAGTCGTTTGACTCACCCATATCACGTTCGTGTCATTTGGAGCTGTTTGAAGTTATGTTGTAGCGTATCCGTTAGCGTGAGTATTCTGGGCATTACTTTGCGGTCTCCAAATAACACAAACTTAAGCACTTTTCAAATCATAGAAGCCCGATGTCTTAATGTAAGATTTCGTTTGAAGCAAAAGTGGCCTGTAATCCGAGATTTATCCATAGTTTTCAGCTTTGCGTTTCATGTTTGGGTCCCGGGAGCTGAGAGCACAGTCCACGCATGCGCACTGGCGTCCTCATCAACTCGAAACTATGGCTAAATCTCGGATTACAGGCCACTTTTGCTTCAAACGAAATCTTACATTAGGACATCGGGCTTCTATGATTTGAAAAGTGCTAAAGTTTGTGTTATTTGGAGACCGCAAAGTAATGCCCCGAATACTCATGCTAACGGATACGCTACAACATAACTTTCTTCAAACAGCTCCAAATGACACAAACGTGATATGGGTGAGTCAAACGACTTGTTTTATTACCGAAAGAAGGCTCAGATTGTAAAATAACGTTACTTTTCCTTTAAGATGAGTTCTTCTCTCAAAGAGAAAACACTCCACCTTGTGATGTCATGTGTATATGGCATTTAATACACTATATACCATGTATACCACTATATGCCATCACAAGGCGAAACAGGACTATTACTCACACATGTATGAATGAAACAAAACACAACTGCAGGTGATGAGAAAACAACATCATAACAGATGAGTAGTTGTAGTAGTTGTTGTGGTCAGATTGTGTAAAAAAAAAAAATTAGAAAAAAATCTCATGAGATCATTTTATTCATGTCTGCACAGTCTTGTGGCGGTTGTGTCTTGTGAGGTCTTGAGGCACAAAATCATGCTTATTCAAGCACAATTTTGTACAATGATCACTAAGAGAACATGAAGGTTTTTATTGGATCACTTTCATTATTCTTTTCTTCTATGAACTGGGCAAACGAAAGATCATATTCCTGCCATTTGTTCACATCTAAAATAAAGCTTAATGAAATACTATCAAAATTGATCACTAATACTATGAAGATTAGTCTATTATACATTTAGGACCATTTGATTAATAAGATGGTAAGGAGCAGTAGCTAATGTTACTATCAGAGTTAGCCGTTTGGCTAACTCTGGCATATTTACATGCAAATGTTGATTAATATGCACTGTCCCTGAAATAAACAAATAAATAAATAAATCATCATTATGTATTATATTATGTATTATCTGTTACTAAATTGGGTAAATCTCTGATATTGCAAAACTATCCAGCGCCATGGAAATCAATATAAACTTGCAATATTTGACACATTTAAGATAAAAGTGTAAGGGCATCCACCGGTCTCTCCCGGAGGAGGAGGATGCCGATTCAATGAACCTGAGAGCTCAGATTTGCAACTTTGCGGCGTAATTTCTCCAAAACCGCTAAGCAAATGCGAACAGTTTAAAGTCCTCTGCAATGTCGACATTTTGTAACTTAATCTCAACTTTTTACCTCTTTCCTGACGTTTAAGAGAGAATAATAATCCTGGTTATTCGGCTCGACATCATCTTCTAAGGACGTCGCCATGTTTGTGTCCGTCCAAGTCCCGCCCACGTCTGATTGGTCCAAAATGATGACGCGTATGCGGCGTGCGGAAGAATCTGTCCAAAGAATCTGTCGCCCTCTGCTGGCCGATTAGTTTACATTGAGGTCAATTGGAAGGAAAATTTAATTTTGAGATTATAAACCACTGAATAATTGAATAATATTAATACAGTAATATTAATCTCAAAATAATTTTTTGATGAAACAAAAATTAAATTCTCAAAATTTTTTAATTTGGCGTATTATTATGTTTTTCCGTGCAATACAACTGCATTTTGACCCCCTAAACCAGGGGTCTTCAACGTTTTTCAGGCCAGGGACCCCCAAACAGATGGCGAACTGGGCCAGGGACCCCCTACTATATATACGGCATAGAATTGTGTTTTATATTAAATTGAGCTTAGTGTCATGTATAAACATTGCTACTCTGTTATGGTACATCCAATAGAAGGAAATAATACACAGGTTAATACTGTATTTTACACTATAAAATATAAAATTATATTATTTTAAAGTGAAATCAAAAGATTTCGCGACCCCCCTGCAGTACCTCCGCGACCCCCCTATGGGTCGCGACCCTCCTGTTGAAGACCTCTGCCCTAAACATTGAAAAGTCCCAGTACCGGGGGTAAAATTACAGTCCAGTGAAAAATTTGACAAAATGGGCATCGCAACAATGCCCGAAGCAAACCAACTCAACAGCGCTGCCTAGAATCGGACCCCTATGGGTGGGAGAACAGGCAAAATTTGTTGCAAGCAAACGAAATTTGGTACATTAATAGAGAATAATGAGACAAGCCTAAAGATGAACTGGAGCTTGCCCCTATGATGTACAGGAAGTCGGCCAAAAAATTTGCCGCCGTTTTGCCTAGGCCCTAGGGTGTGTGGAAAAGGTTTTGAGTTCCTCGTGTTTGATCCAAATGAGTTCAGATTTGTCAGGTCACATCTACAGACATAAGCCGTGTCTCAATTCTCAGAGTGCATGGTTCGGAGCGTGGTTTTAAGGGCATGTGCGTCACATCCGACGCGACGACTGCTGTCCCATTTCTTTTTTGTCCCATGCACAGTTAACACACAAGCTGAAGACTGCAGTCATTTCCATGGAAATTGGGGCGTGGACCAAGCGTGTGAAAAAGCACGCTTCGCACACTCATATATCCCAGCATGCACCGCGCGCTACTTCTTCGCCTACGCCCATGCGGTCCGCGGACTGCACTCAGGGCTGAGCAAGTATGCACAGCCTTGACTGCAGTCTGAGCCCCCTTCAAACCATGCTCCGAACCGTGCACTCTGAGAATTGAGACACGGCTATTGACTCACAAAAGTTACCCACTTTTATTTGGAGACCCCTTACGGTTTGTCCATAGCACGTCAGCGAATAACGCCTTCATTTCCTGTTTCTTTGATGACCTCTCATGGCCACAGGCATTGGCCTAGAGCAGAGGTCTTCAACAGGGGGGTCGCGACCCCTAGGGGGGTCGCAGAGGTACTGCAGGGGGATCGCGAAATCTTTTGATTTCACTTTAAAATAATATAATTTTATATTTCAATATTTTTAAAAACAATATTTTTTCATTTTTCCCCAATCAATTTCTCCCTTGTCCCTCCACCCTCTTTGATGTCTTAAAATGTCATGTTTATACATGACACGTAGCTCAATTTAATATAAAACACAATTCTATGCCGTATATATAGTAGGGGGTCCCTGGCCCAGTTTGCCATCTGTTTGGGAGTCCCTGGCCTGAAAAACGTTGAAGACCCCTGGCCTAGAGAGCTCAAATTCAAATCACAATTGCGTGACCCTGGCCCGAATGTAATGAAATAATGAAAGTGAACACTATAGCGCCCCCTAGCATACACATAAAATGTCAACATTATAGGACCATATTTTGGGATTAAATTCTATTCATGATTACAAGCAAATAAACATATTATGGACTTGGGGACATTTTCACAGTTGGCCAGCAGGGGAGCACAGAATCCCCCAAAACCATTTAAAGGAAAAGTAACGTTATTTTACAATCTGAGCCTTCTTTCGGTAATAAAACAAGTCGTTTGACTCACCCATATCACGTTCGTGTCATTTGGAGCTGTTTGAAGAAAGTTATGTTGTAGCGTATCCGTTAGCATTTGTATTCGGGGCATTACTTTGCGGTGTCCAAATAACACAAACTTTAGCACTTTTCAAATCATAGAAGCCCGATGTCTTAATGAAAGATTTCGTTTGAAGCAAAAGTGGCCTGTAATCCGAGATTTATCCATAGTTTTCAGCTTTGCGTTTCATGTTTGGGTCCCGGGAGCTGAGAGCACAGTCCGCGCATGCGCACTGGCGTCCTCATCTACTCGAAACTATGGCTAAATCTCGGATTACAGGCCACTTTTGCTTCAAACGAAATCTTTCATTAAGACATCGGGCTTCTATGATTTGAAAAGTGCTAAAGTTTGTGTTATTTGGACACCGCAAAGTAATGCCCCGAGCAAATGATACAGCACCATGTTAACGGATACGGGATCATTACTAGAACAGAACGGCTCAACATAAGTTCTGCGATACTGCTCCAATTGACAGAAAAATGCTATGGGTGAGTAAAACTACTTGTTTTATTGCCGAAAGAAGGCTCAGATTGTAAAAAAAAACGTTAATTTGCTTTTAAAGGTGCATTATGTAAATTCCTGATGGAGGATCTGTGCAAATTTGAGGATGAATTCTATGAATGGCTTAAAAAATATTACAGACACCGGGCATTTTTCATGGTTTGCCAGCAAGGGCGCACTGACTCCTACAAAATATTTAAAGGTGCATTATATAAATTTTTCCGGTGGATGAGCTGTCGGCCTGGGCGGCTGTTGCGAAGAGAGAGTGGAGTGCCGGGACAATCGCAAGTCCCCGGCGGCTGGGTGGAGGGGCGTGCGCAGGGTGAGGGCCACCATAGCCATGAGCGGCTTTAATTTCAATATGTTCTTTTGAGTCATTCACGTTGGATTGAAGTTGTTGTTGTTTTTTTTCATTGAATGAGACAGTAATACATTGTTTTTACGCCTAACTTCACTGTAGTAGCCTACATTGTTTTTTTTTTTGTTTTGTTTTTTTACTTAACTCGTGTCCGTATTATTACCATTAACATTATTCAACTTTTACCATGGATACCATGTAGCCCTCCTTGAGCCGCCACCTTAACGTGGTGGAGGGGTTTGAGTGCCCGAATGATCCTGGAAGCTATGTTGTCGGGGGCTTTATGCCCCTGGTAGGGTCACCAAAGGCAAACAGGTCCTGGGGGATGGGTCAGACTAAGAGTGGTTCAGAAGCCCTTATGATGAGTTTCACATCAAGGTCAGATACGTCTAGTCATCTGTGACATCTTTGTGACATCAGTGACTTTGCTAAGGGCTGTTCGGTCCCTGCATGACCGGAGCAGGAGCTGTGTTTGCATTGCCGGTAGTAAGTCGGAACCTGTTCCCGGTGCATGATGGACTCCGCCAGGGCTGCATTTTGTCTCCGGTTCTGTTCATTATATTTATGGACAGAATTTCTAGGCGCAGTCAGGGGCAGGAGGGGATCCGGTTTGGGAAGCACAGGATCTCATCTCTGCTGTTTGCAGATGATGTTGTCCTGATGGCTTCATCGAACCGGAGCTCCAATGTGCACTGGGGCGGTTTGCAGCCAAGTGTAAAGCAGCTGGGATGAGGATCAGCTCCTCCAAATCCGAGGCCATGGTTCTCGACCGGAAAAAGGTGGCTTGCCCTCTCCGGGTGGGTGGGGAGTCCTTTCCTCAGGTGGAGGAGTTCAAGTATCTCGGGGTCTTGTTCACGAGGGAGGGGAGGATGGAGCGTGAGATTGACAGGCGGATCGTTGCAGCTTCGGCAGTGATGCGGTCGCTGTACCGGACCGTTGTGGTGAAGAGGGAGCTGAGCCGAAAGGCGAAGCTCTCAATTTACCGGTCAATCTACATTCCTACCCTCACCTATGGTCATGAGCTCTGGGTAATGACCGAAAGGACAAGATCGTGGATACAAGCGGCCGAAATGAGTTTCCTCCGCAGAGTGGCTGGGCGCACCCTTAGAGATAGGGTGAGGAGCTCAGTCACACGGGAGGAGCTCGGAGTAGAGCTGCTGGTTCTCCACGTCGAGAGGAGCCAGCTGAGGTGGCTCAGGCATCTTTTCTGGATGCCTCCTGGACGCCTCCCTTGGGAGGTATTTCGAGCATGTCCCACCGGGAGGGGGCCCCAGGGAAGACCCAGGACACACTGGAGGGACTATATCTCTCAGCTGGCCTGGGAACACCTTGGGGTCCCACCGGAGGAGCTGGGGGAAGTGTCCGGGGTGAAGGAAGTCTGGGAGTCCCTGCTTAGACTCATCATCACTCCAAGGTCCAAGGTCCTGGTTATTTGGTATTTGTAATTTTACTGATGTCATATAGAATGCTGGGCAAAGTAATTGGTTAGTCATAATTGCCTGGCCATACCTTTGATAGGTTAATGCTCTGCTGGCCATACATTAACGCAAAAAATTAATTTATGTAAATGAATTTAAATATCTAGGTTTAATGATTGACTCCAATATCAGCTTTAAAAATCACATAAGACTTGGAAACACACTCAAGTTCAGTTTAATGAATTTCAAACATATTAGAAATTCCCTAACAACCGAGGCATCCTTTGCATATTTTAATGCCATGGTAATGTCCCATCTTCGTTACTGCGTCACCAGCTGGTCTCAGGCCTGTAAAACATCTTTAAACCCAATTGAAACTTTATATAAAAGGGCACTAAAAATACATGACAAAAAATCTCGTCTGTACCACCACTGCCCAATTTTGGAGAAATACAAACTGCTGAACTTTGAAAACTTGCTTAATTTTAATCAAATTATAACCTTGTTCAAAATCATTCATAACACTGCTGCTCCCCTTCTGAAAAAGTTTGTGGTGCTCAGGTCAGAGAGAAGCTCCCGAGCCACAGTCCAAGGACAGTGCACTGTTCCAAAGTTTAGAACCTCGTTCGGTCAGTCCTCCTTTTCATACAAAGCCATAAGCCTCTGGAACACACTTCCATCTGAAATAGTTTCATGCACAAGTTATGCAATGTTTGCAGCTCTGACCAAACGATGGCTTTTATCCAATCAAACATGCACACATTAATGAACTGCATGAATGCACAAATATGAAATGCATATATGTATATAGTACGTGTGGTTGTGATGTATGTTAGCCTGGGAATTCCCAGGCCGCTTCCGTTCGTTTCGAACTGGAAGGCGGCCTGGAAACTCGTCCAAGCGAGAGTCCCAGATTTAGGGCCCCAATCAGAGAGCGGGGGAGGTGTGGCAAGACGGTGATGCGTACTACATGACAAACGGAAGCTTGTAGTTTGAACTGACAACTGACATGATTGGCTATGGACTTACGTATACGCTCAATTATAGACATTCATAACGCCCAATAAACGGCCGTTGGCAATCGCTAACCACACCTCCGCTACGGGATTTTTCGAAGCGAGTTTCCAGACCCATATCTCACTTGTGATATGGTCAGGTGTTAACCAGACTAGATGTATGTATCTTTATGACTGAGTTTTTGTAAGTTGTTTTTTATTGTATTTTATTGGTATTTATGCCATTTTATATCAACCTGTCCAGGGACTGCAGGTGGAAATTAGCATATTTGCTATAACCTGACACAAACATATTACCTCTTTTATGTAGGTCAATGTTTTTATGTGCATTGTCCCTGTCAAATAAACTAATAAACTAAAAACGTTCTGTTTTGCACTAGTGGGCTGCGAGGGCCGTGGGACTGTGTAGGATATCAGCTGAACACACCAGAGATAGGCTATGGTCAATCTAAAATGCACTAGAATGCAGGAAATTGCACATAAGAAATCCAAAATTTCCTGGGGGAGGACCCCCACACCCCCCCTCTGGACTAAGCCCATATGTTCACCACCTCCCCCTCCACCTCTGATACATTGTTAATACTTAATGGGCCCCAAGCCGCTCTGCACTGGGAAAACTGGGCCTCAATGTCAAACAGGTTAAGAACCCCTGCATTAGAAGAAAAATGTTCCACATGAAACTCCACACTATGCCCCACCAAAATTTTGAAATGCCCCCCCAATCTGTGCAGTCTAGATCCGGGCCTGATTTGTTGATCCTTAAATCATAAAGTAACTAGCATTCTGTCACATTTTAAACTTGCAAACTTATAGGCGTATGTGTACACAAACATATTGGCTATAACATAACGAATCTTTAGTCACATTTGAACATTTTATTTATTCCAATGACCAAGTGTAAGGTTGACAGAAGAGTAAAAATGACCACATTTAAATATATAAAGCAGGAAACATTCTGTCAGAACATTGTAAAGAGGCTGCCACAGAGTGCGTGCACATGGTAGGATCGGATTAGGATCGGATTTCTCCCGTTACTCAGTGGGTGGTCTGTCGTCCAATCCGAGTGCACATGAAGCTCGCGCAATCGGATTCAGGTCAGCGACCTGGCCGGCTCTGCAGCGCTATGTGGCGCAGTAGTCCAACTTGCGGGTGGTGGCTACTAAATATAAAAACACAACAAACTATGTGGCGGTATACAAAGATACAAAGATGACGTTCGAGGAGTTGAGAGGAGAGTGCATTCTGCAGAGTTTGGTTGTTCGTATGAACGAAAAAACAGCGTTTTTTTGGTTTTGTTAATACGTCATGAACTGTGTCGTCGGCATTTGATATTACAAGCAATCGAGGACAACAAAAAATACTAGTTGAGAGCAGGAGCTTTGCTACAGCACAGAAAGCCTTAACGTTCAGTATGGATGAAGATCAGGGACAGAGGCTTCTGGGATCGAGTAATCTTACAAGAATATACTGACAAGAATTGGAGGTGCAACTTTCAAATGACCCGGAGGACCTTTGATAAGATGTGTGGGTTGATGTCGGAAGTTATGAAGCCTGAAGATGTGACCGTTCAGGCACCTATACCACACACCATTGTTTTAATCATGTCCTGCCATTTTGTTTTTTGTTGCATGCATCTTTTGTGCCACAAATAAAGGCATTAAATTTGTAGCTATGGGTTTATCGTTCATTTATCATTTATGTAATGTCTAGTGAAATTACACAACACTTTCATTTTGTATGTCTTTGTAATGCTTAGCTTAAATTCTGTAGTCTCTTCCACTCTCTGTGGGTGGACTCTTTGGTCCTGTCTGAGTGAACAACTTAAAAGTAAATTTCCACACTGATTTTTTATATTTACAAGTTATACAACAGTTAAAAAAAACACTCTCTTCTGATACTATAAGGTCACAAAAGATAACTCAAAATGTTTGTAAAAGTGCCCTGTGTGTTATGTTCATAGTCCAGAAATGGTGGAATGGCTTGTTGGTGCCCTGAAGGAACTCTGTCCTGAGCCATCTGGCTGTGGGGTGGAGGACAGCTGTCGGATGCGGGAAGAGCTCTTCTAGTATTTCGCAATGCGGGGAAGTTGTACAGTCTTGACCGCTCTCCTGTTGTTCTTCTTGGCTGTGGCATACGCGTCGTGCACATGGCGACGCCAAGCGGATTACTATCGTCCTAAGGCAGGGGTTCTAATGGGATTGGGGAAACCAATCCCTATCCAATCTGTTGCCTGTGCACATGAATCCGATACGATCCCAATCCGTCTGCAATCGGATTGCACTTGTCCATGTGCACGCAGTCACTGTTCTCTCATTGGGTAAGGTCCTAACTTCAGTAATACTCTCCACAAAATTGTGCACTGTATAAACTGAAATCTGTTTTTGCCACTAACTCAGGCAGTCAGCACTGATATGACATAGACCTGCGCCATATTGGTTCTGTAAGATGTTTTTCTATTGCTTTTCAAACATTTTGTAGAGTGGCCAGTTGTGTTGTTTCCACACGAAAATGTCGGCCTATATGCTAAGAGATCAAACTGACCAAGAATCAAACACCAAAAGGAGCCTAGTTTTCCCTCCATTAAGGGAAGACACAGGGTTTTACTTTTGTTTACATTAGTACTAGACCCGTATGGTGTCCAGCAGTAAAACCTAAAGTGATGTCTTGTTTTCAACTCTAGTCTGTCCCCTATTTCTCCTCCTCTCTTCTTTCCTCTTCTCCTCTCTGTCCTCCTCTCCTCTCCTTAGACTTCGACAAACTTTATTGATCCACAAGGGAAATTGTATTGGGTATCGTAGCTCACTCATCAAATATAGTGTATAAAATATAATAATATATAATATATAGCAGAGGGTAAAAAGAAAAAACTCCCCCTCTCTTCTTTTCTCTTCTCTCCTCCTCTTGTCTCTCTCTCCTCTTTTTTCTGTCAAAGTCGCGCGCCGTACGAGGTCTCAGAGCACGAGGCTGCGTAGGCGCGCGTGGAGCTGGCCTTTCAGCACCACGAGCTCCATCCAGCCAATGACAGCCCAGCTCAGGCCCACGCGCACTGCACACAAACAAGTCCAAACATTTGGGATAAATACACGTCTAATGAGTAGTTTTATGACAGATATTATGACAAGTATATTTTTAAATCAAGATGAATTTCACGGCGTAGATTTTAAACACATCCTGGAGCACTCATATTTGAGAGAAGACTGGAATTAGTCTTAAAATAACACAAGAATCCCATGTATTTCAGAACATGTTTGTAGACACAGTCATTTGCATATTTCCGCCGTAACGCTAACTCTTAGAACGTCGCTGCTTCCTGATCGCTTCTGTCTCTCTGTTCATTAAAATTCCAGTCCAGCTTTATTAGGATGGCGCGCTTCGACCTTGCGTCGCTTTTTCCCATTGTTTATTGCGTGCGCGTGCACGTGGCTTGTAAGCGTGAGTGCGCTTGTGGTGATGATGGTGATGACGATGCGCTCTGGGAGACTATCAAGGTGTCCTCGAATATAGACGTAGAGGAGTGACGTACGTGGAGAGGGAGATGGAGGGAAAGAGAGAAGGGGGGGTTGGAGCGGGAGAGAGGAGAGAGTGCATGTTAGGAGGAGAGGAGAGAAGAGGCTATAGGTGGTAAACGAGAGAAAAAGCTATCAAACTGAACCCTGAGAAAATGCGAAAAGGAGTTTTAGGCCTATCTATTAAGGATTAAACGAGAGCGCACAGCCTCTGCCCAGGACTGAACCAAGGCTAGAGCAGCACTAATAATCCAGGCACTACCCCACAGCTAACCTCGGAGATAGCTGAATTATTGACTAAACAAAAAGTGAGGCATGCAGGAATATAACCATGTGATAAACAAGGGAGGAAACAAGGACTAAACCAGGTCTAAACCCAGACCAAACCAGGTCTAAACCAGGAGTAAAAGACTGGAGACTAAATAAGAAACCAGGACTAAAGTAGCGACTAACCAAGAACTAACAAACCTAGGACTAAACCAGAGCTAAACCAGGACTAAAAGCAGGCAAACCTAACACTAAACCAAGGCTAAACCAGGTCCAAACCAGGGATAAACCAGGACTAAACCAGAGCTAAAGCATGCAAGCCCAGGACTAAACCAAAGCTAAACCAGGACTAATCCAGGACTAAAGCATGCAACCAAAGGCTAAATCAGGACTAAACCAGGACTAAAGCATACAAATCCAGGACTAAACCTAGGCTAAAACAGGATTAAAGCATGAAAACCCAGGACTAAGCCAAGGCTAAACCAGGACCAAACCAGGGATAAACCAGGGTTAAACCAGGACTAAACCAGGACTAAAGCATGCAAGCCCAGGACTAAACCAAAGCTAAACCAGGACTAATCCAGGACTAAAGCATACAAATCCAGGACTAAACCAAGGCTAAACCAGGACCAAACCAGGGATAAACCAGGGTTAAACCAGGACTAAAGCATGCAAGCCCAGGACTAAACCAAGGCTAAACCAGGACTAAACATGCAAATCTAGGACTAAACCAAGGCTATACCGGGACTAAACCAGGACTTAAATAATGTATTAGTTATTGCTTAATATATGAAATAACATGATCTGGCTGAATAAGGGCATATCTTTCTGAACAGCGCCTCAAATCATTGAAATGTGCAGCCTGTTTTCTTGTTTCTCCTCTGTATTTCATTGCTCATTTTATTGCTTTTAACCATTTCCATTATTGTTATTATTTTAAAAACGTAAGCTGTCAGTCACCGGCGCGGACCAATGGGAGGCTCTCACGCGGCAGGCTCGCCCCCCAAATGCCTGCTCCCAGGGCCCGCCCCCCTCCTTGAGCTGTCGTCTCCGTGTCCCCCCCACCATCACAGAGGCGTGGAGGCGGAGGAAGAGGAGAGGAAGAGGAGTGGAGGAGGAGGGGTGAGGGGAAATGGCTACCGAAAACAAGCCGGAAGGTAAGACAGGAATTTTGGGATATATTTGGCTCTGCGGTTCGGTGTTTGGATGTGGGAAAGACGGAGTAGAAAGTGGCTTATCATCGATTTATTATTATTAATTTTTTTGTTATTCCAAAGCGATGCCCGGTGTTGAAGCGCACGGAGGACGGTGCCGTATTAGCGCCTATGGACAGCGCCGTTTACCGAAAGCACGTCAAAAATACCGCACTGGCTTTGCGTCTGTCAGCGATTTCAGTTGCGCTTTCACTGAGCCTTGAAAAACACGACGACGGTGTGATGGTGATGGTGATGGTGATGGTGAAGGTGCTGGTGATGCCGGAGGAATTCTGATGCGTGCGTGGTGCGCGTGCGGGAGAGGGTATTCATCACATTGTGGGGACTCAGATCTGTACACGCGCGCGCATCATGAGGACCTGCCTCCGGTATAGGGACAAAAATGAGGTCCTCGTGACGTAAATCTTTTATTATTAGAACAACAGCGTGATTTAAACAGGCAAAAACCAGGGCTGATAAAACCAGGGACCAAACCAAATCTAACCTTGGAGTTGAATTATTGACTAATTCAAAAGTGAACCATGCAGGAAAATAGCACAAGGAAGCGAACTAGGACTAAATCAGATCTAAAAACAGATTCAACCTTTAAAATTAAACTGTTATTAGGAGAAAAATACAGGAAACAAACAAGAAACCAAGAGACCAAACCAAGACCATGAGATGTGGCATATACTGTAGTAGGTTATGGTTCAAGTCAGACAAATAACTATGATTAGAATTAAAATAATACTAAGTCTATGTATGTAATGTCCCCAAATAGCGTAGAAACCCAACGTTCTTTGAATGCTTGCGTATGCTGGTGTGCGTTTTCCCCGCGCGCTCTTGCTTTTTACGCACAGATTTAGCCTCGTTTTGTGTAATTACGTCGCGTGCTCGGGTATGCTTGGGTCACAGATGGCTGCACGCTGTTTGTTTGTGTCGCTGTTTGTGCGTGCGTGCGTGCGTGCTGGCCTCGCGTGCAGGAGGAGGAGGAGGAGGAGGATGATGAACGTTGAAGGTGAGAGCTCGGGCCTCTCGCGCGCGTTCCGTGTGATGGCATCTGTGTCAGTTTAAGGTCATAGCGCAGGACGGCCAGGCTGTTCACTCAAATATTTCGTCATAGTTTCTCAATGTCATGTTTTTGCTGACTCTAACTACATAATACACGAAAGAAGGTTGTACATTACACAAAATTGATTCGATTTTTTTTTTTTTTGCCATGATTTAATGTTGTTCCCTCCTCAAAAACAGACCTGGAGTTGCGTTTGTTTCATTCACACATGTTTAAGTAATCCTTTATTATTAGTCTGTCTACATCTCCAAAGCTCAAAATGCTCTGTTCCACCTTGTGATGTCATGTAGTGGTAGTTTCCAAGTGAACAGCTCCTTTTACCGTTTGTTCAGTAGACTTTGGCAATTCCAGGGCTCAAATGATCCAAATAATTACAGTGATGGTGTATGGAGATTAAAACACAGTGGAGCACTTCCTGTACAGTGGTCCCTCGCTCTATCGTGGTTCACTTTTCGCGGCCTCACTGTTTCGCAGATTTTTTTTTTTCCCCCATTTTTTTTTTTATAGTGTATCAGCGGAGACATGAGTCACTGGATCCATAGGAAGTCCAGACCGGGACTAAGACACGAGGACCAGACTGGGACCAGACCGGGCCCAGACCGGGACTACACCGGAACTAGACCTGGACTAAACCAGGTCTAAACCAGGACTAAACCTGGACTAAACCAGGACTAGACCAGGTGTAAACCTGGGATGGTCTCACAGGATGGTAGGGACAGAGTCTATGATGTCCTTCACGAGCGCGCCTGGGTGACAGGAGGTGTGGCCGTTGTTTACTTGCACGTGCTGGACCATGGAAGAGCCAAGAATCAACATGAACGGGCCTGGCCCAGACACCGCGGCCGAGGGAGCCACAGTGGGGTGGGGGGTGGGGGGGCACTCACGCGCAGAGAGGGGACAGTGGGTCTTCCCCTGTCACGCCTAACGGACGAACCCGGCACGTGCAAGGCCAGATCTCTAGGCGGCACTTGGGCCGTAGTTGGGGAAGTCCTAGAGAGCAGTGGAGTATGGCTCTCGTGTAAGTTACCCAAGGCTGGTGGCGACGCATTGATAGCCATGCCTCGAACTCCGGGGCGGCCTGAGTCTTGCCCAAAATGATATCCAGGTCGCTTTCCACTCGGCTTTCGCACATGGATATGCGTTGTTTCAAAACAACGCATATCCATGTGCACGTGTCCGCGCGCACACCCCCGCCCCTCCCCCACGCTTCACTATTAATACATTTTGTTGAAAATCAACGAAAGTTTGACTGTTTAAACAAGAGAGAAATGTGAGAAAATGTTAATACCAGTCTGAGAAAAGTGTATAATGTGTGTGGTGAGGCGTTTACAGCCTTTAAACATGTATAATAATTGTAAAATATAAAGTTGTCCTACTTCGCGGATTTCACTTATTACGGGTTATTTCTGGAACCTAACCCAAGAGACCACTGTATTACCATATGACATCACAAGGTGGAACAGAGTGTTTTCCGTTTGAGAGAATAACTTATCTTAAATCTGCAGGGTTTGTGTTGTGAACATGTGTGAATGAAACAAAACACAACTCCAGGTATGTCTGAGATGAGGAAACTACGTTAGACCAGATGAATAAGTAGTCTTAAGTTCTCATTCCCACAGTGTGTTTGATGAAGCTGGTCACAGACAGAAGAATGCTCATTTATTAGACAGTGCCAATGACACTTTCACTGGCTAAATTCACATTCTGGACCTTTAAGATGATTTAAATCTATGTAAACCAGAGGGACTATGATCTGAGAGGAATCAGGTGATGTATAATATATTCGTCCAAAAATAATCTTGAGTTTAAGTGTGAATGGAAGCACAGCCAGGGTGGTCATGGCTTTAATAATCAGGGATAATCCTAAAATAGTGATTTTGTTCTCAATAAGCGTAACATAAACTGTGATATGTAACAATACTGTCTTGATGCTGATGTGGAAAGCAGACTCACAGGGAAATGGAGTAAACTGGATAGAAGAGGATACACCTGGAGTGTAGTAGATGTAAATGATCAGGTTCAACATTTATGGATTGACTCTTTTCTTGGCTCATTTCTCATGAAAATGTGTATAATAGAAACAGAACGCAGACTTGTTCTCCATCTGGGGCAGCACAAAATTTTTATTATGGCTGTACCGCTTTGTGTATTTTTAAATGATTCTTTTGCAGGCCTTTTTCAGCAACATTTACTGTACGCACAGGTACGCCTGTCACTATATCAATTTATTGCTACATATGAAAGCTGGAGCTACAGATTATGGGGCTCTTTCAATTGTGAGGAGATTTTGCAATTTTTATGTGTTATAAATTAATTTCCTTTGGGATAAATAAAAATCTATCTATGTTATTTCTGCTTTTTATTTGTTGCAGCTCAGGCATTTTAATAATGTACTACATTTAAACAAGGATTCTCATTTGATTATTGTGGTTTCTAATAGTGTGTGTCTCTGTGGTGATGTATGATGCTTCAGGGTGTGACAGTGTGGTGACAGGTTTGGAGCACTTTGTTTTCATGTGCCATGGTGATGTTGCCTCAGGGATAGAGACTCCAGCCTGGCTCCACCACATTTTCACTTCATTTATGAGGACTACATTTTGATCACAATTTTTGATTTATTTTCCATCCATCCATTTTCTTCCGCGTATCCGGGGCCGGGTCACGGGGGCAACAGTCTAAGCAAGGACTCACAGACTTCCTTCACCCCGGACACTTCCTCCAGCTTCTCTGGGCGTTGCCAGGCCAGCCAGGAGACATAGTCCCTCCAGCGTGGCCTGGGTCTTCCCCAGGGCCTCCTCCCGGTGGGACATGCCCAGAACACCACCCAAAGGAGGCATCCAGGAGGCATCCAGAACAGATGCCTGAGCCACGTCAGCTGGCTCCTCTCAACGTGGAGGAGCAGCGGCTCTACTCCAAGCCCCTCCCATGTGACTGAGCTCCTCACCCTGTTTCTAAAGGTGTGCCCAGCCACTCTGCGGAGGAAACTCATTTCAGCTGCTTGTATCCGCGATCTTGTGCTTTCGGTCATTACCCAAAGCTCATTATTTTATTTAAAGATCCCATGACATGGTACTTCTTGATGCTTTTATATGGCTCCTTAATGGTTCCCTAATACTGTAAATGAATCCTTCTTCAAAATCAACACTCAGTGCATGAGAAACAGAGATAAGATTAGAAAGAGTATTTTTTTCTCTCTCTGGAACACTCCATAATGGGCCTTGTTGCTTGAATGCAAATGAGGAGAAAAGAGCTGGCCAATAGTAGAGGGTGGGGGCGTGGCCAAACTCTCCGCTCTCGGCTCTGAGCTCTCAGCTGATCCATTTCATTGTTTTTGCACGGGAAGAGATATTTGAAGCGTTCCATTGAAAAATAAACACATTTCCACATAAAATAAAATTAAACCACTGCTGTTCAAAGGTCCAGAGGCTCAGATAAAGGACTTCCGAGCCTAGAAACACTCGGACGTGCCTCCAGGCAAATAAAAAAACGCATTTCGCATTGCCTAGCGCATTCGCAGTCCAAACTCTCTGGGCGTGATTTACAGAGACGCTGAGTACAGACAGACGGGGGTGGAACTGCATTTGCATTTCTTTTTTCGATCTGACGTCAATAAGGTGCCTTGTTCAAACTCGCCCGTTTGAGCTCCGATTTTTTGTAACGCAGAAAAGGATCGCAAATGCTCAGTTTAGACATTTCACAACTTTTAACCATGGGGGGGGGGGCTAAACAGGGTAGGGGAGCTCACATTAACGTTCAAAAACCTCAGAAAGTGAAAATTTCATGCCATGGAACCTTTAATGTATTTGCTGATATTGTCCCATTGAGTCCTTGAGACCTGGTTAACCCTTGTTTAGTCCAGGTTTCCTCCTGGTTAAGCCCTTGTTTAGTCTTGATTTGGTGCTGGTTTAATCCAGATTCAGTCCTATTTTAGTCCTGGCTTAGTCCTAGTTTTGTTCTGATTTAGTCCTGGTTTAGTGCTGGTTTATTCTTTGTTTAGTCCTTGTTTAATACTGGTTTAGTCATGGTTTAATCATGGCTTATTCTTTATTTAGTCCTAGTTTAGTTCTAGTTTAGTCCTGGTTTACTCTTGGTTTTGTTCTGGTTTAGTCCAGTTTTCCCATGCAATTCTAATTTTTCTTTTTCTTTCTCTAATTTTCTTTCATGGAATCATGAAGGTGATGTCACATGTTCCCTCCAGAAATGTCTTTAATGTTGCTTTAAACACTTTGTCCTTCACAGTTTATGGCCTTAGAAGATCCAGGGTTTTGGAGGTTTTGAGATCACAAGTGTGTTTCCTCAGGTCATTTTTGTAGCAGCAGCAGCAGATTCTCTCCGCCTCATTAATAATGCACAGAATGACCACTATCTCCATGGAAATGTGAGCTCAGGCCACTCTACACATATAGAGCTGTATTAATAAAGTAATCTAATAACATGTACTGAACCGGGGACAAACCAAGGACTGAACTAGGACTAAACCAGTACTAAACCTCAGGTCTAAACCAGGATTAAATCAGGAGTGAACCAGGACTGAACTAGGACTAAACCAGGACTAAACCCCAGGACTAAACCAGGCTATATCTCTTTGTGTCAGATGCCCTCCCATCCTCCTATATCCCTGTTTGTCCAGATGCCTTGGTAGCAGTAGTAGCACTGTGTAACCCACCCCAGTGATACCTTGATGTTTACATTATTTACAACATGTCAAATCAAAATAACTTATTGATATTATGGCCTTGGGCAAGTTGCAGCCTTAACAACTGATTTGTTGGATAACCACTCTGCCACAGTAACATAGGAAGAACATGCATACTCCACTCAGAGAGATCAGGAGTCTAACCCACAACCTCCACACTGAGAGGAGACAGGAGACAGGCTAGCCACTCTGCCACAGTAACAGGGAGGTTTTTGCAGTCCAAGTCTGTTTGTAGAATTGAAAATGGAAGTGGTTCAGTGCTTTGTAACTTTGAAGTATAAAGACAGTTAGTCCTTTGTGGTTTTGGTCCATGTTTCAGCACTAAATGCGCCACTCAGAGCACCATTCAAACCTGTGTGCTCCCTGTTTCCAATGCAACATGAAGCAGAATGATCTTGAGCCGTATCAGACCAAGTATAAGAGCACATAGACTAGTATGGACCACTATGGAACCTGCCTGGACCACTGAGGGATTACACAGATAAAAGGCCACATGGGAATAGAAAGGAAAGTACTACTATTTAATGTGGAAAATCATATTCTATTCTCTAAATAGAGATTATTATTGCTGTACCATTATATGCTTTGAGTCAAATCTATTTTAGTATCGAAACTGAGTTTGAAATGTTTGTATAGTGACAACACTAATGTGCACTTTTCTTATTTAAAGCTGTACTGTTTCACTGTGATATTATTGCTTTGCCTGGAATGTTCCGCAGTGTGTCATTCAGGTTCCTGCATTTATTCATATACAGATGTTTTTATTTCTCAAAAATAGCTTGAAAACATACTTTATGTACTGTAACTATAACTAGGCCTAGTGCTTGTCTCCACAGAGATAGACATGTTTTTGTTTTGTTTTTTGCCATATTGTGGGACAAGTCAGGCACAATTCCAACTCCTTGGAGACAAAACGGACGCTCAGTTAGAAAGGTTAGAGAATACACCTTTAACAATATTCTAATGTGAGTATTTTGAAGCATATGTAGCATGTAAATAGGATAAATAGAGGCATTATGCGTAGGCCTGTCCACATGCTGATGAAATGTGATGACAATAGTTTGGTATTTTAGTATGTCAGGATCTAGGTACTTGTGAGGTTGCATTCACACTGGTCTAGGCCTGTCACAATAATCGTTGTATTTACTTTGTTATATGAATGTTGGAACATTTTGGGGGGGTCAATATTTATTCTTATCTTTTCTTTGCACTTTTTGGTTATTTTTTTGGCTCTTAAAGGGACAGTGTGTAAGATTTTTACCCGTTAATTACTGAAATTGAAGATACCCATTCAAAAATACATTGTTTTCCAAGCCTTTTCACTTCCATCATGAAATCAAAGTATTCTTTTGGACTTAGATATAGTCACATAAAAGGGGGATCTTCCCCATGCAGAGGCAGCCATTTTGAATACGAGAGCCGCAGAAGGACATTTGGGCTCCGCCTTCGACAAGGCTCGTGGTTTTAAACAACACAAGCATGCTGCCGGATCAGACATCGTAATGGATCTAACACGTGTTTTGGACTAAATTGTTTTACTGGATTTTATTCGCTGGATCCTTACGGACAAATTGAGAGCAAGTTTATGGTGAAATACAGAGTTTGACCTGTGCAAAGCATTCTAAGGTAAGCTAACCTCGTTTTGTGCTTTTCCGTATAAAAGCCCCATGTGCTCGGGGAGTGTTTGTTGTGCAGGGAAATGAATTGCATAGTCAAAAAGAGGAGACTGTAAGGTTTCATTTGATGTGTAGAGTGTCATGGTACATGATCGGGAATGTGTGTTTTCATGAGAAAAGAAAAAAAAAAAAAAAACGGGACCGTGTTTTATTTATACAGTAGCGCCCGGGTGACCCTCGAGATCTGCCGTAGCTAAAACAGAAAGTGCAATAGCACCATCCACCTATGCGCCACGAATCCTACACACTGGGGCTTTAAGATTTCAGCCCTTGGATGTTGAATTCATAACTATGATTCATTACAGATTTCAAATATGTAAAGTGTTTCGTTTTATATTGTAGATTTAGAATGGTTTGTCATGATCAATATTGTTTATCTTGCATATTTACTTGATTGATATGTATATTGATATATATATCACACTTCAAAATGTGCTATGGTGACAGGCCTACATGTCCTGATGTGGTTTTGTGGTTGAGAGAAAAAAGAAAGGGGGGTGAAAAGGAGGAGAGCGAGATGAGCGTCTGGTTGCGTGTCAAACAGAGCTGGACGTGAGACTTGAGAAGGCTGGGCATAAACAGAAGGTCCATAAATATAAAAGCAAGTTTCTGCCTCCCTGTACACACGCAACATCACTGCACACGAGACCAGGACAGACCTGGTTTAGACCTGGCTTAGATCTGGTATAGTCCTATAGTCCTGTTCTAAAAATTGACTTGAATGACTTGAACCAATATCAGTAAAATTTGGAGAAGGATTAAACCAGGACTAAACCAGACTTAACTCAGACTGAAGTAGGCCTACAATAACCAATACAACCAAAGTCTAGAGAATGACTAAACCAGTTCTTAACCAGACTAAACCAGGTCTAAACAAGGATGAAAACATGGCCAAAGGATGCAGGAGTAAACCTGGACCAAGCCAAGACTAAACCAGGACAAACCAGGACTAAACTAGAAATAATTCAGGACTGAACTGGAACTAAACATGGACTCAAATACCAGATCTTAATCTAAAACAGGCCTAAACAGGGATTAAAACATCCCGAAGGATTAAACTAGGACTAAACTTTGACCAAGGACTAAATCGTAATTAAACCAGGACTAATGTAGGACTAAAGCTGGCCTAAATGGTAGTATTTGAAGCAAAAGCAGTGGCAATGCTGGTCTTAATGGTCTGTAGTCAAGGAGAGCATCTCATCTCTGGCGTTGTATCATAGCAACAGTGGTCACGGAAACAGAGGATGAGAGAAACTATCGCCGGGTACCAACTTCGTCACGGCAAGGATGGAGCCACGTGGTCCAGATCGCAACATGGAATCATTATCAAAACCGTAAGGGGGAGTTGCCAAATCATATTCATATAAGAGGGGCGAAATTATATGAAAGAATGGTCAGAATTCTCAGTTGGAATTGGCTGTTTAACTGTCAGATTGCAGATTTGTTGACCTGGTTTATGGTTACTAACATTTCAAACTCGATCTAAATACAAAGGAATAAACTCTGTACCAATTTTGATACCATGATGATAATAAAAACACTCTATTTAGACAATAGACAATCCTTCTCAATAATAGATCAAAGATCAAAGTCAGCTTTATTGTCAATTCTGCCATATGTGTTCAACATACAGTGAATCGAAATTTTGTTTCTCTCTGGCCAGGTAGTGCAAAAAGACAGTGTACAAAATACAATATGAAGACAAAACACAACAAAAACTATCTAAGACAGAGATCTAAAGTTAAAACTAAAGTCTACGGTCTAAAATCTTAAAGCAGTGCAACATAATAAATAAACTATACTATATACAGATTTCCAAAGTGTGCAGTGTGCATCAAAATGTGCAATGGAAGATACAGCAGTGACTTGGTCATGTGCAGTAGAATGTGCATTGGAGTTAAGATAAAATAAAAATAAATGTGCAACAGTAGTAATTCTAGTGCAATAACAGGAGTAAATAACAGTACTAAAAATTCCAGTAGTAAATGTGCAATAACAGTAGTAAACAACAGTGCAACGGGGGTAAGTAATAGTGCTTTGTTATTTTTCTGTACCACAGTGTGATTTATGACTTGATTACCAACACTAACTCCTTTAGTGTTGCATTCTGTTATTTATCACAACTCATTATTTTTAGCCATATTGGTCTTAATGATCTGTAGTCAGACTGTAGTTTCCAGGGATAATTCTGATTCATGGTTTGGTTTCAGTATTATCGTTTATTGTCTATATTTCCTTCAGAATGTGTGATGATGACAGCCCTAGCTTCTGGATGGAGACGAAAAGCTTTGTCCAGATGACCAGCATTGAAACCTTCTCTGCATGATTTGTTTTTGTCTTTTTTGCAGGACTGAAGAAAATCCGAAACCCAGAGAGAGCGGTGAGGATTGCAGTGGGCTACACCGGCCACACCCCCCCCAAGAGTGACGACGCAGACCCCAACAGTCAGTCAAACTTTACACACTCTATATGTAATCTGGATACAGCTATACTGATACTGAATACACATGACATCACATTCATCTTCTAAATGTGTCTCTATGGTGGAATGTTCTGCAGTTACCATGGTGACATAATGCACACATTAGCAACACTGCCAAAATGTTTTTTAGGTTGTCTAAAAATGGATTTAAACAATACATTTCCAGGAGCCTATGATTGTCTGAGCATTCATGGTCTTATTTAGTAATTTGACTTTGAACAAAAAGGTGAGAGTGACTAACTGAAAAATGGTTGGCAAATGCTAGCTTATTGACTGTAATTCAGCGTCTTTGAGTGTCTTGAAAAGCGCTTTATAAATAAAATGTATTATTATTATTATTATTGTAATGTTTGAGTGCGTACTGGTGGAGGGGAAAACAGGGCTAGAGTGCTCAAACTTGCACAAAACACTCCACATACAACTTTGGGTGAGAAATGGTGAGGGGAAACAACTATAACATGGTTAAAAGCTCTGAAATTTAGATTTTTCACAACAGGTCGGCTTTGCATTTTGCTAGTGATGTAATGTGGGGTGGTCGGGTTCATTGATTTGAAGGAGGAGGTCAGTGTCTGGTCTGCTCCATCACCTCGCATGGTCACGATCTCAGAGTCGAGAAAAATCACAAACTCTAATCACAATTACACAGTGTGCCTTCTGTTCCTCAAACACTGAGACCAGAGCCACTGTGGAGATCTGACCCCAGAACAGCCACCAATAAGAACTAGGACTTTTATTTTTTTCTTCATCACGACATTTTTACATCTATTTTATTTCTTTGGATTATTTATTATTAAAATCAAGTCAAACCCTGTAGTTTTCAGATTCTAGAATGTGATGTTATACTCTCACATGGGGCAACAATCAGTTAAGTACATTGTACTATAGTTGTGTCCCAGTTTGAAGGCTGCAGCCTCCGAAGGCTGCAGCCTCCGAAGGCTGCGAAGGCCGGGTCCTCTGAAGGCTGTGAAGATTGCAGCCCGCTGCTAACGCTAATGCTAACAACACGCACCATGCAAATTATGCACACGGATCAATAACAAAGATTACATATGGGTAATCAAACTGTCAGATTTTGAGACCAAGTTATTCTAATAATTCTCATCCAAATCTTGTGGCTAAAATGAAAACTAAATCTACAACAAGTGTTTACGTGTTTACATAAAAACGTCCTCCTTGTAGCTTTATTAATCCCTCCGTGGGCTTCGTTTCTCCTGATAGTAAAAGCCTTATTAGTGTTTGATAGAAATCTGTCCAAATACAAAAGTTTGAGTGAACTCATTGTGTTACCTGCAGATAGGGTGACCATTCGTCCGGATTTCGTCCGGACAATCCGGTTTTAGAGCTGTCTGTCCGGCCGTCTGTCACGTGTCCTCCTTTTTTACATTTTGTCCTCCTTCCGGACCCTCGTCGGCCACCGTTGCATAAATCGTCATAAATCCCCACCCATTATTTACACTTGCTACTCTGCGATGTTCGCCGTTTCCCAATTCAGCGAGTGCACGGTTCGGAGTGTGGTTTCAGTCTGCAGTCGAGGTGGTGCATACTCGCTCAGCCCTGAGTACAGTCCGGGGATCACATGGGCGTCTATGAAATGGAACAGGTCCCGCCTCAGCTCAATGAGCCGGGTGGTCTGCTCCTTGTTCCCTAAAGACACAAATATTATTCTATTGCGACTAGTAATACTTGGAATTGGGACATGGCCAATGTTCCCCCTAATTTTTTAGGTGTCTGAGCAAACACACTAACTCCCTGAGCGCTCCTTGGATCCCTGTGCGCGACATCCGAAATGCCCCCCCCCCCCCCCGCGCGGCTCGCACTTTGCAGATATAAAAAAAATGAACAAACAAAAAAAAACCAAGGTGTCCTCACTTTAGGGCCTTTGTCCTCCTTTTTGGACACAAGTGTCCTCCTTTCCTGTTTCATGCCGGTGGTCACCCTACCTGCAGATTGCTAGCCAAACTTTTAGCTTAAAGCTCAGAGGTTCACGCAAATTATTTGATAGTTTTGTGGTTTATGGCCGTATTTTACGTGATGTACGGGATTTTTCTTTGTGTTTTCGCTCCGTGTTTTTGAACATCTGACTGTCGCCATACGGTGCATGATGGGATATTGGAGCATATTGAAGCATACTCGGATGTGTCCTTTTTTCAGGGCCCGATCTCCATGGAAACAAGGCCGGTTTTCAGGCTGCATTTGAGGGCTGCATGAAATGGAACAGGCCTTGTCACGTCGGAAGTGACGTGTGCGGTTGAAAAAGCAGCATTTGGAGGCGGCAGCCCTCGAATTGGGACATAGCTTTTTCAAATATCCAAATATAGGTACAGGTAAATTCACAACTTGTATCAAGTTTTAGTATTGATTAGTATCTGGGATTTGTACTTTCATGTAGACACTGGTGAAGGTGAAGAGAAGGCCACTGAGGGACTGAAGAGGCTGATAGTTCTGCTGCTGTGGTGGAGTTGGAGCAGAGAAGGGGAGAGAAAGCATATTTATAAGAATGGTTTGAACACTGATTGGTTGGAAGGCAAAGACAGCAGGGTGTGATTTGTTGACAGTTCTAACCTTTTAAAATTTGTAATAAAAGCTTTTTAGGTTTGCCATTAACAAGATTACTGATTTTTTCCCCCATGTATTTGAGAAAAATGTGTCTTGCCCAGTACAGATGTATTGTAGAAGCAGCTCTTGAGGCCAAAAGAAAAGAAAAAAGTCCACCGTGTACAGTTTGCATCTCGTTATAAAGACAGGCACTCATCAAGAGTACATTAGTATGCCAGTTGTTGTTAGCATTACCGTCACGGTAAAACTCCACTCTGGTCTCTGAGAGTTGCGAAAAGTGCTTATAAATTGGGGGTGAATAATTGCAATGGTCAGAATACATGAGGTCAGTGAAGAATAACTTTGGACCATTGCAAACTGTTTAAAAATGAATTTTAAAAGGAAAATCTTGTTAAGAGCTTTAATTTAGTTTTGATAAACATTTGTGTAATATTTTAGTTCCTGTTATAATCTTTTCTTTGATATTTTCTTTCCATGCTCAGCCCTCCTCCTCTGTACATTGTAACAGCATTAGTCCATATTCAAATGCATGGCCACACACACATGTGCCCTGCTTATTTTAGATATGGCTTTGTTATTGTTGTGCTAATCTGTACACAGGTTTTTGAATCTGTGTATAATCCCTCTGGGCTTGTTCAAACAGGAGACAGCGGGGCTGCAGTGACGTGCACACCCCACAGAAGGCGCTTTTAAAGTGATGCACAGATAAAGGCATAGCTATATAAGAGGGAGTTAGGGCTGTGCACTGAATTACATTTGAATGCAAGAGTGATTCCTGTGTAGTGGTCAGTGATAAGCCTGGGTGTTTGTAATGGAGAGGTCTACAGCATATCCTCTCAGGAAAAACATGTGCTATGGAGCAGACAGAAGGCTGTGGAGGAAGACATTAGACTATATAAGTCTGTAAGTCTGTATCTTGTACTCTTGCTCCCCCATAATGTTTTCCAAACAAAAAGATACCTCATGTAAACCGTTCCACTGTATTATGTCATATGTGTTTGTGACTATTGTTATTCATTGTATCTGCATTTTCCATTCTGTTCATGTTCTTTGTGTTGCATTTATTGTATAAAAAGTGCTCTATAAATAAAGGCTTACTTACTTACTTAGTGAGACTTTGCAGCTGATGTCATCAACATTCCCTGGGGGTGTGATGCTAACTGAAAGCATTACTCTGTTTGAAACTGTTACTCAAATTAGACTATAATTTGAGCTTTACTGAACACAATCTGACCATAAAGGACTGGCTTAACTGGAACTACAGGAGGTGATCTGATTTGTGCTATGAAACAGTTCTTAAAGAACTGGTTTGAGAACTGGTTTGAGAGGGGAGTTAAAGAGGCTATTTTTGTCAAGAAAGAGAACCCTTCCTTGAACAGAAATGGAGGTTTCAGACATAATTTGTCTCCCATCTATAACTCTATCCTCAAACCTAAATCAAAACAAACAAAGAAAACAATAGGGTTAGCCAGGTCAGGTCCAGAGGTGTGAAAACACCCATTATGGTCCTGAATGGCTATGCTAACAAGATCCCACACAACTGAAAACAAATAGGTGTAATAGTAGTTTCATAGTAATTTCATTACAGTTAGCTCCTCCCTGCAGCTAGTTATAAGCAGTGTCCACCCGCCAGAACTGAAGAAGCAGCTTGGATGAGCTGCGAAACGTATAAGACCAAATAAACTTTGTCCAGTTGACAAATTGAATTTCTCCTTTTGCCATCTCTCTTCCACTGTTCCTCTCTCTTCACCCCCCCTTGTCGCTCTCCTCCCACCTGCCCCTCTGATGAAAGTGATGTGACCCTGTGTTTTGAGTTTACTCTCCTCCTCTGTCCTTGTTTCTCTTCCTCTCTCCTCTCCTCTCTCCTCCCCCTCTGGTGAAAGTGATCTGTCCTGTGTGTTGTGGTTCTCTCAGCTGGAGCAGGACTCTAAAGCACTGATCGCTTTGATTGGTTACTGATCAGAGGCTGTGATGCACATGTTGTGGGGCTGTGTGGGTGTGTGTTTCTGCACGCATGTGTGTGTGGGTGAGTGCGTGATTGTGTGCATGGTGTGGTAGGGTGTATCTAACGTATGTCACCAAGAACAGAGACACCCTAAGGCTCCGAGTGCAAGAGGAGAGGAAGGGGAGAGCAAGGGGGATGGAGAAAGAGAGATGGATAGAGAGTGGTAATAGAGAGGGAGAGAAGGAGGGAGAGGGGTGATCTGTTTCCCCCTTTCTTATTCCCTAAACATGTGAAGTGTCCCTGCTCCTCTGGGACTGTTCACAGTTGAAGCCCCTCTTCATTTCTCATCTGTTCAAAGGTTCCAGGGAGCTGCTGTTTCCTGATCATAGCTCAGGTTTACAGCGCTTTTATTAAAGGGCCCATATCACACTATTTTCTGATCTACTGTATTTTCTAATGTTTCCTCATCATAAACACACCTGGAGTTGTGTTTTGTTTCATTCACACATGTTTAACACACAAACCCTGCAGATTTAGGATGATTTCTTCTCTCAAACAGAAAACACTCTTTTCCACCTTATGATATCATGCAGTAATCCAGGAAGTGCTCCACTGTGTTTTTAAACTAGACATTCACTAGAAACATTTGGATGATTTCAGACTTGGAATTGCCAATTTCTACTGAACTAAAGGTAAAAAGTAGCTGATACCACATGATGACATCAAAAGGTGGAACAGAGCATTTTGAGCTTTGGAGGTGTGATAAGATTAATAATAAAGGGTTACTCAAACATGTGTAAATGAAACAAAACACAACTCCAGGTCTGTTTTTGAGGAGGTGACATTATAATAAAGCCTTAAGCTCACAAGAGTCTGATTTTTTGCGTATTGTAGGACCTTTAAAGAAGACATTGTGTGTGCTCTATAGTTCTAATCTGACACCCATTAATCATTTTGTAATTTGGACATTTTAAATCACAGGAGCGACTTCATAAAAGAAGCAAATACGTTGACTTCTGCAGTGCTCAGTGGGAGCTGACATTGCCGTAAATGGAGAAAAGAAGAAATTCAACTGAACAAAAGTTTATTCGGTCAAATACATTTCGGAGCTCATCCAAGCTGCTTCTTCAGTTCTGGTCACATTGCTGGCAGACACTGCCTATATCTGCCTGAAGGGAGGAGCCAACTACAGTGACACTGAAATGGCCACATCTATTTGTTTACAGTTTCTGTTATTTAGGTAGGCCTATTAAATATGTAGTGGGTGTGGAGTGTGGGTCTTCTTAGCAGAACCATTCAGGACCATAATGGGTGTTTTCACACCTCTGGACCTGACCTGGCTAGTCCTATTGTTTTCTTTGTTTGTTTTGATTTAGGTTTGATAGAGTTATAAATGAGAGACAAATGATGTCTGAGACCTCCATTTCTGTTCAAGGATTCTCTTTCTTGACAAAAATAGCCTCTTTAACTCACCTCTCAAACCAGTTCTTTTCTCTAGCTAAGATCTGTATCTCACTGTCCTCAAAGGAGTGGCCTGTGGCTTTTAGATGGAGATGTACGGCAGATTGAGGTCCACCCTGGTTCTCCTGTCTGTGTTGGTACATTCTCTTGTGAAGTGGCTGATACCAGTATATAATCAGACGTGGAGAACACACAGCACACAACACACAACACAGAAGGACAGAAGACACACCAGAAGACAGAAGACACACCACACCAAGACACACACACACACACACACACACACACAAGAAGAAGGCGACCACGCTACGTAAGTAGGGTGGATAGAAGCCGCGGTCTGGTGGCCAGGAGGTTACCTCGAGCCAAGAGTTGGCGGGGTGTTAGGAAGCCTCGGACCACAGAAGCTACACAGTCTTTTGACCGTCACGTAATAACGTAACGTAAGACGGATTCCCTTCGGGAGCATATGAAGCATGGTCTCCTGAGCGACAAACGGGAATACCCATCGCCACAAGGCACGAACGGACGTCAAGTAGCACCGTCGACATCGAAACATAGGGTGATTCCTGTCGGGAGCCAAGAAGTAGAAGAAAGCCCGGTCTCCCAGTGACAGGCAGGAAATCACCACTATACGACACGTAAGGACGTCAAGAAGGACATCACAACACATACAGAGCCTTACACAACACGCATAGGAAAACCACAAGCCTCAGAAATTCCTCCTTCCGTTTCCTTCTTTATTCCTTTTTTATCCACTCTGTATGACCTTCACTTTAGTAAAGATAGAAAAGACAAACTTTTGATTCAAGACTCTTTATTTTACGTTACGTGACGCGTCGGAAAGAAACTTCAAGAAACGCCGAGGCCGAGGCTAGTGAGGCGGTTCGCCGCACTCACAAGTATCTGTGTTGTCCGAAAACAATTTCAGCAAAAAAAAAAAATTACCTTACGTTCTTGACAAATCTCCGGTAATTTAAAAATATGCTTTTGAACCGCTGTCTTTATGACATTAGCAGATAGATGAAGAGTCCCTCAGTCGTCCAGGTAGAATCCATGATAAAAGGAGAAATTCAATTTGTCAACTGGACAAAGTTTGTTTGGTCGAAAACGTTTCGCCGCTCATCCGAGAGCTGATGAAGCCTCTCGGATGAGTGGCGAAACGTTTTCGACCAAACAAACTTTGTCCAGTTGACAAATTGAATTTCTCCTTTTATCATTAGCAGATAGAATAGTTCCAGAGTTGTTATCGAGAAACACTTTGGTCGAGTGGTTAAGTCCTGCGTCTTTTGTGTGGGCGTCGTGGGTTTGATTCCTGTTATTGACGGATTCATGCGCAAGTACATTTTTGTGTTATATTTTCACAAATTTACATTTGCCACATATTACACAAATGCCAATGAATTTAACCTAAAATTATGCATATCGTCATAGAACTTCTATCAGCTTGGCCTAACATCACTCTCACTTGACGACATTGACACTATATTTTATGTGACATCTCTATCAAAGAATACAGTTAAAGGTAAACCTTTACCAGGGCTCTCAAGTTTTGAGCGGGGTCGTGCGTGTGACTGTAATTTCCGAGGACGGGGGGGTGCAAGTGAACAATTTTTGGCGCTTGAATTGCGTGAGAAATGCCGTGTGAGCGTGTGAACACGTCGAATTGCGTGTTGAGAGCCCTGTTTGTCTAAAGAGCAAACTTAAACTACAAAGCAACTAATGAGAGTTATATAAAGGAAGTTATTACCTGATGGTTCTCAGTTTGTTTTATCATCACCGCACTTTGTCAGTGCGCGCTGAGAGGGGCGGGGAGGAGGGACCGGGATATTTTTAACGGATTCATGTAAGAGTCTGGTCAATGCACCGGGCCCGCGTCTCATCGCGTCTCACCGCGACTCACCGCGGGCAGTTCGGCTCTGGGCCGCGCGTATTCCGCGCGTAAGCCGTCGGGGGGGACACGTTACGCACAGACGGAGACACCGGGACCGGAGTCGGTGCGTCTCAGAGGAGACGTGGCACCGGGACTGAGTCTCAGGACGTGCCCGGGGGACGGCGAGCAGACGCGCCGTCCCCCCCCCCCCGGAGCAGGGGGAGGGGGCGGCGCTGAAAACGCGCGGAGCCTGCATAAACTAAGCCACACAGACCGATTTTCTGGGCACAAAAACAAACAAAAAAACACTAATCAGCGTGAGAAATGCCATGTGTGGCGTGTGCGCGTGTGAATACGTCGAATTGCGTGTGTCACACTCTCAATGCGTGAGACTTGAGAGCCCTGCCTTTACTTTTAAAACAAAATGTAGCCAAATAACAGGCACACTCCATGAGGCAACATTTCAATGATTCAACAAATTTGCTTCAGAGATGCTGTGCAAGTCTCTTTAATGAAATCCTATTTATCAATTTCCATCAATAGGCATAAAACAATAAAAGACATTAGGTATGACATTCTGGTGTGAGGCCACTGCTGGAGGACTGCTGAGGAGGGTCCAAGTGTACGCCATCTTCAGTAACTAGAACACAAACATACTATTAAAATATACAAATGCTTGGATCACAGCTGAGGCAAGCATTAGCCTAGAGAATACCTTGAATATACTCTTCACGAGAACTCGCAGGAACGATCTTTGATGGGGTCCCTCCTTCAGTTACCTCCACCAGTGGGCGACCCCGGTTTAGGGCCAGTGCCAGCTCCTCTGCAGGTGAAAGGTTTTGAGTGGGGCTCCCACCTCCTGTGGCTTGGTAGCTACTGTTCATTTTAAATAAAATTAAGCTACCATTTCAACAGTATTACTAATTTCACTGAATAATAATATTAATATTAGCCTACTTACCACCTTTATGCTTTGTCTTTACCTGCAAAACACTCCTCTTCACATTATTCCTGCTCAAAGACAAGATAACACAATTTAACGTATTAGTTGGAGCAAATACTTTTACACAGTAAAAATAAATTACAACTGACAAGACTGCTCTACAAATATATAATATTTATGACATCAACTGTCCTCCATGAGAATTGAACTCACACCCCCCACACGCCAAACCGTAACATTTCCCCTGCGCCACAGATTAGTGTTGACATTGATGGTGAAAAACATACTTAAAAAACATTCATCACTGTTATAGGACTTAACTTATGTATTTAAGCGCTCAGCGATCTTCTGCCACGCCATGTCTCTCGCCTTGGTTATTGCAAATGTGTTGTTGAGTTCCAAAAGCAACTTCTGTTCTGATGCGCTGAAATAATCGGCCCGAATCTTCGACATGATCGTGTTTTCGACAGTCGCTTGTTCAGGGCTTCTTACCTTCCCCGTGCACGCGTCTAGGCCCGGCCTGGATAGGCCTGACTGAACTTAGCGCTGCTGAGGTGCAGCTGAAATGCGTTAGTGGAACGGCTTCAGGCTTTAGTCTAAGTTGCAGCTAAGTCAGGCGAGGACTTAGCACTTAGCCGCCGCTATGTTTAGCGACGTTCGTGGAATACCCCTTTGGTTTAATAAAAACAACAACAACAACACATCTGACTTTTATAGCAGTTTTTTGGACACTCAAAGATACTGTACAAGCAAAGGTTTAGGTTTAGTCCTTGTTTAGTCCTGATTCAGTCCTGGTTCAGTCCTGATTTAATCCTGATTCGGTCCTGGTTTAGTCCTGGTTTAACCCTGATTCAGTCTGGTTTTAGTCCTGGTTCAGTCCTGGTTCAGTCCTGGTTCAGTCCTGGTTCAGCCTTGGTTTAGTCCTGGTTTATTCCTAGTTTAGACTTGGTTTAGTCCTTGAAAGCAGAGCAGAGATGGAGGGTCACGACTCCATTTCAGTTAAAGATGGTTCTTTTTGAAAAACTCAAATTTTCTGAGGCACTGAGTTCAGTTTGAAAATCACTCATTTCAGACATTTTTATTGAACTTTGAAGAAACCACAGAAACATTCTCTGAATGAATTCTTTTACTGTATTTAATGCCAAGGTCAAATGGAAGACAACAGCCCTGTGTACTGAGAAATGACGAGAAAACTAATAAATCCCTGTAGTTTAACCTGAACTGAGACAGGTCAGGTGGAGTTTGCTGTAACTGTCCGATTGTAGATTTGTTGACTTGGTTTATGGTTCATATCTCTGTAATTCCTGGACCTATCCACATGAAACAAAAACTGACACAAAATTCAGTGTCTTCTCTGTCAGGAGAAATAGACTAAAGTATAAAAAAAATCTCACAATCACTTCAGAAAGGTGTGCCATTATTCATCCCCAAATACATGTTTCAGTTGAAAAGACTTTTAGCCAAGATAATAATAAAAAGTTTGTGAAGCCGATCCCAAACAAAGAATGAGAAGGAGAAAGATTTGTGGATCAGAATTTTTGAGATTTCTTTCAAAAACAGGGAATCTCCCATAGAGTTATATTTATTAATTAATTTATTCTTTATTTAGTAGGGACAGTGCATATTAATGAACATCTACAATTTTACAGTGTAAATACGGCAGATTATAGAAAACATGCTAATTTCCATCTGTAGTCCTTAGGCGGGTGACACCACAACAAAAACAATGACAACTGACAATAACAGCAATTGAACATTAAAAGTGTCCACACATAGACCCCTGCACAACATCTGAAATGATTACTAAAGTGGAAATTACTGAGATGATTAAATGTGCTCTGTAAACAGCTAAATGTCCCTGTGTGTCAGATGCCCTCCCTGTATAACCCTAACCCATGGGGTAAAAGCTGTTAGTCCTGTAGTGGATTAGTTTAAAGTCCAGATTTTGGAAATCTAGTGACAAGTGTCACCAAGACTGCAAGTAATGGAACTGTCATGTAGTTTTAATAAATGTGCTACCATCACCTGCAGCTAGAGACACATCAAACCTCCTCAGAACCTCCAGAATTCCCTGCCTGAGCTGCAGAGGCTGCACTAGCACTGATTCATGATTGGCTGCAGGTGCTGGGGTTGACCATTCAGATCAGAGAGAGGCATTATAGGTTTAAACCAATTGGATAGTGTTAAAACTGTTTTCTGATTGGATAATCATCTTGAATCAAAACACCAAATTATAACTATTGATCTGAAGACACAAAAACAGTAGTAGTAGTAGCTGCAGTAACGTTAGTAATTAGTACCGGCTGGTTAGCTCAACTGGTAAGTCACTGACTTTCCCCCTGGGGGTTGGGGTTCAAATCCCCCCCCGGGCAATGAGCTAACCAGTGTGGGTCCTTGGGCAAGACCCTTCACGGTACTGCCCCCCGGGCGCCGAAAAAGATGGCTGCTCACTGCTCCTGAAAAGGATGGGTCAAATGCAGAAGTCAAATTTCTCCCGTGTGTCACTGTGTGTCATTGTGTGTGAGACCAATAAAGGCTTAATCTTAATCTTAATCTTAGTAGTAGTCTTACTTTGAGTGGGCTTACCTCTCCACAGACCTGACCTGTAACTTGGCCTAGTGGCTTCACCTGCTTATCTCCATGGAGTTAGATCTGTTTCATACCATTGGGACAGTCCAGGCAAAACTGACATCAGCATGGAGACAAACAAACAGCAGACCCGCTGACATAAAATTTCTATACTGTAGTGGCTCTTTACCCCCTCTCGTCTCCGGCTCCTCTCTCTGATTGGCTGAGTTGGGGAGTTCGGGGAGGGGTCATGGTGATTATCATTCACAGCACAGCACTCCAATCTGCTCCTAAAACAGAAATGAGGTTTAGCTAAGCCTGCAGAGAGGAATTGCTACATGCAGAAAGAGAGAAGATACGGACACTTTCCTCTGCACAGCCAGTTACATTTAGGAGTTAGTCAAGTATATTTTGAATTTCCTATATTATGTGAAAGGGACTTTTGTGATCTTTAATCCATGTTATAATGTTGATACCTTGTCAAAAACATACCTAGTAAGGGTGTAACGGTATACAAAAATCCTCGGTTTTGAGATCATGGTTCGATTTATTTCCGGTACAGTACGGGAACAAAATGCGAAACCATTTTCTTCCTCAGCATGGTGTTTATTAAACCAAAAAATTGTCAATATACAAACGGAAACAGTAAATGAATTCAAAGTGCTGCTTGGTACCAATAATTTAAATGAAATATTCTCAAATGATTAACCAATGTTTGAAATAAAAATAATAAATTCATTTTAAACTAGGGATGCAAATGATCGATTAATTCATTAATTGATAGTTGATTGAACTTATCGATCAATTAACGATTAACTGATAAGCGGCGTTTTTCACCTGAATTTTAGTGTTTCAATAGGATCTTTAAGAATATAAGCTATAGTAACATAACACTGAGTCAAAAATATATCATAGTATTATTATATTGTATATTCCTCAATTAATTATTCCTTAGTAAAAAGCAGACAAATGTATTGATGCTGAATAACAAAATACAGTAATCCCTCGCTCTATCGCGGTTCGCGGATTTATTTATTTTTATTTTTTTAATTTTTTATAGTGTAACATCTGTCCTGATTGGCTAAGAGACTAGACCAGAACTAAACCAGGTCTGGACCAGGTCTGGACCTGGACTGGACCGGGACTCGACCGGGTCTGGACCTGGACTAAACCAGGATTGGGCCAGCCGCGCGAAGCTCAGGGCCCAGGCCGCGGCCGGCCGCGCGAGACCAGCAGCGGCACGTTGCGGCGCATTCCTGGGCGCCGCGGTTCGATCTCGCCTCGCGCGTACACCCGGGGCTGCTGAGCAGTGCCGTTGGCGCCTGCGGCCGGCTGTGAGTCGAGCGCAGCGCGGTGCGCGGTTGCCTTGTTTCGTGACCACGCGATTAGCGATTAATTACAATTAATGCATTTTGTTCGACTAACGTCTTAATCGACATTTAATCGTTAATCGATTAATTGTTGACATCCCTATTTTAAACAGTAAACAAAACTTTTAAACATATAAAGTGCAGCACTCAGTTCCAGTTCCAACAAGGAATTTTACTGAATCTTCATATTTTTTGCCAGGAAGATAAGTTTGTCCACATTTTCAGCAGTCAGAGCAGATCTGCTGGCTGTGACAATGTCCCCAGCGGTTGAAAATGCCCTCTCGCTAGGGACTGAGGTGGCAGGAATGGTAAGGTAGCGCTTTGCTATTATTATTATTATTATTATTATTATTATTATTATTATTATTATTATTATTATTATTATTATTATTATTATTATTATTATTATTATACCTCGGTGATGAGGCTGTTGTAGATCCTGTCACGGCAGGCATCATCCACATGAGGAAGAGGTTTAAACCTAGGGTCAAGCGCTGTGCATTGTGGAGGAAGTCTTGACACGAGGAGTACCTGTCCTCCAGGTTTTCCCTGATGGCAGCCTTGACTTGGGTCACTGTGGTGCTGTCTCCTTCCTTTGGCTCCATAGAGTGGAGAACTGTGGCTTTAAGGGGCAGGATCATGGATGCTGAAGGTGTAGCTTTGGTGCTTATGAGTGTTGTGAGAGTCTTTAATGGCTTCAGGACGGCGCAAGTGCAGCGGCCCCTCCCCTAGCCCACTCTATCACTGTCCTGCCTGGTTAGTGGGGAAACGAAATTTCGAATTCATTCTATGTACATGTACATGATTGTTTTTCGACAATAAAGCAAACTATGACTATGAGGACGACCATTACTTCTTCAGCCATTTTCACCTCTTGGTCAGACAAGGTGCTGATGTCCTTTTTCTTAAGAGCCTATTCCGTCAGTGCCGCGTACACTGTTGCCTGTTGCTCCAGGTACCTTTCAAGCATGTCATAACTTGAGTTCCATCGGGTGGTCACGTCCTGAATAAGACAGTGTATCGCCAGACCAAGCATCTCTTGTTTGCGCTCTAGTATGTTTGCATCTGTTGGGCTACGGTAAAAGAAAGACACAATGCGTCTCACTTTATCTAGCAGTCTGGCTATTTGGTTGAGACCTGTTGCTTTCTGAGAGGCGAGATTAATGGTGTGTGCGAAACACCCGATTTGGGGGCCCATTCCAGCGTCAGTCACGGCATTTACTATATTCCGGGCGTTGTCTGTTGTGACGGCAATTGTTGTCCCTGGCCTCTCCAATTTCCACTCCAACGTGGTCTCTTTCAGTCCCTCTGCTTGGTTCGCGCTGGTGTGTTGTTCGTACATAGCGCTTGTTCGCAGGACTTGGCTAGCCATCTTCCACTCGGGGGTGATGTGATGGGCAGTCACAGTTACATACAGTAGCTCTCGTTAGCTCTGGATGTCCATCCATCAGTTGTCAGTGCTATCGCACATGCTTTTGTTAAGTCTTCGATGACAGTAGATTTAGCTTGTTCATAAAGGTCTGGGATGACTTTCTGGCTGAAATGTGGATGACTGTGTACTTCATACCGTGGCTCAGTCACTTTTAGCATGTGTTTAAAACCAGCATTCTCAACAACTGAGTATGGTCTCAGATCTGATGCTATAAAAACGCCAATGGATGCTGTTATGGCTTTAGCCAGATCTGAATTGCCAGGGAAAGGATGCTTGAATGCATTAGTCAGATGTCTTTGCACTACGGTGTTTTTTTTCCTCGTCGCGCTAATATTAACACTTGGGTGGTGCCGTTTCAGGTGAGTTAGCATGTTTGAGGTCTTCTTGGAAAAATACCCAACCTAGGGTGACCACCGGCATGAAACAGGAAAGGAGGACACTTGTGTCCAAAAAGGAGGACAAAGGCCCTAAAGTGAGGACACCTTTTTTTTTTTTTTTTCTTCCCACGGGGAGAGGTATTATTATTATTATTATTATTATTATTATTATTATTATTATTATTATTATTATTATTATTATTATATATATTATTATTAACAAGGTCCAACGTGCTCTATAAGCATAAGAAATCCAGGGTTCTCTACAAAGGCGAATGGTAAGTCACTCATTGCGATCATTTGTGCTCCTGGCTGTGTTCTCCTGGGCCTTCGCACTGTCAAGGGGCATTTTTTTGTCTCCTTTTCAAACTCTCCTGCAGCGTGAGCTGACTCGTCTTTGGCTGGGTTGCCTGTAACTCGCTGTATTGTGTCGGATGTTTGTTTTTGAGGTGCCGTATCGGTTTGTTGTGTTAAATGTCGCCCTTTCCTTTCCACCCCCTGCAATCCCAAGTTTACATATCCCACCGTTTGCTATGTCAATGTTGTTGTCATCAACTTTATAGTATTTCCAGACCCAGACATACTCGCCAAACATTATAGCGTTCTTATAGCGCTCATTTTAGCATCTCCTCTCTGTACTCGCACTTTGCGCTTCGAGCTGCTTCCGTGTATTTAACCAATAGTGTGTCATGCCGCACGCGTTGATGTTTCTCTGAAGTCTCACTCTGTGCCACCGCATAACCATAGATCTCATCTAGGATATGTTAAAAAATAATAAGAATACTTGCTACTAGCAAGTGTAAATAATGGGTGGGGATTTATGACGATTTATGCAACGGTGGGCGACGAGCAGTAGTCGAGTTGTAAAATGAAACCGGGGGGATGGTGAAATTTTTCACCGGGGGGGGTATAATCATTCAATAATTCAATAATACACAGGATATATGTTATCACACAAGTACACACACACACACACCTTAGTCCTGGTTTAGTCTTGGTTTAGTCCTGGTTTAGTCCCGGTTTAGTCCTGGCTTAGTCCTGGTTTAGACCTGGTTTAGACCTGGTTTAGTCCTGGTTTAGTCCTGGCTTAGTCTTGGTTTGGACCTGGTTTAGTTTTGGTTTAGTCCTGGTTTAGTCCTGGTTTAGACCCAGTTTAAATCTGGTTTAGTCTTGGCTTAGTCCTGGTTTGGACCTGGTTTAGTCCTGGTTTAGACCTGGTTTAGTCTTGGTTTAGTCCTGGTTTAGACCTGGTTTAGTCTTGGTTTAGTCCTGGTTTAGTGCCGAAATAGATGCAGAAATAATCTGATAATATGACTCACCCATAAGAACGCGGTCAGATCCATTCTAACAGTTTGCCGTGTTGTCTTTAATAATCCGGAGCTCCGGAGAAAAGGACATAATCCCGAACGTATCCTGTGTCCCGAGGCGAGAGTTCCTTCTTACGTAGCATTAACATAGGAAGTTAAGGATTCTTCTACTCTTGGAAATGCCGCGTAAACATTCACGCGGCTCGCTCACAGCTGATCGGCGAACAGGCGCAAACACAACAGCGGCAATCGTCATGATTGGCGGGAGCGCATATCGGTGCGTAATTATGCTGCAACATGATTGGAAGCTGGAGCGCAGTTCGGCCTATGATTGACTCTTAGGCACTGGCCATTTTGACTTAAAAACGGCGAAATTCGCCAAAAGTTTAGGGATTTTCATGCCTGATTGATAAAATGCCATAAGGGATGGAAGAAGGGATGCCCGTTTTAGAAGAGGGATGATTTTGACTATTTTTTCCCACAGGGGGGATGCCATCCCCCCCCATCCCCCCTCAACTCGAGTACTGGCGACGAGGGTCCGAAAGGAGGACAAAATGTAAAAAAGGAGGACACGTGACAGACGGCCGGACAGACAGCTCTAAAACCGGACTGTCCGGACGAAATCCGGACGAATGGTCACCCTAACCCAACCCCAGTAAAACAATGTCGACATAGTGCCTTCGTTTTATCCAGTTGTCTTTCTCAGTTGCAGTATTTCACTGGGAAACCGAAGTGATTCCAAACGGGGGACTTAAGCGACAGGGGAGGGTCTTCTCGCTCCGTTTTTTCACTAGCAGTAGCCATAACGTAGCTTATAGCTTACCTGAACATTCTCTGATACAACACAAGCCAAACCTCGCCAAAGTGTGTTGAAGTGAGGAGGAGTGGATGGAAAGGCTCGTCTGTTTGGTTCGCCGTGCGACGTCACCTACACTTGGTCACAAGAGCACAAATCACAAACGAGTTTCTGGACCTTCTCTCCCCCTTACTACTCCAATCACATACAGCTATCCTCGTGAATATTATAGAGCCACATGTAGTGCCAGCATGTAAAATCACATATTATGACTGTACTCGCTCGGTACAGCTCTGTACCGTACCGAACGTCTATTTTCCAGCGGTTCGGTATGAATACATATACCGTTACAGGCCTAATACCTAGAGTTGTGATTTGTTTCATTCACACATCTTTGAGTAACCCTTTAAAGTCTTTATAGGTTTTTATAGTCTTTTTTGTAGTCTGTGTACATCTCCAAAGTTCAAAATGCTCTGTGATGTCATGTAGTGGTACTTTTCAAATTAACAGCTTCTCTTACCTTTACTTCAGTACAAATGAGCGATTCCAGGGCTGAAATCATCCAGATGATTCAAGTGAAGGTGTAAGGAGTGGTTGGAGGAGGATGGAGGGACTACGTAAGACTAATTCACTGAGTAAAAGTTGTGCTTCCTCTTCCCACTCTGAGTAAAAGCTTTATATGACAGTAGGAAATGATTTGAAATGAAAAGAACACGGAACATCTTAAACACGTCCGGAAGACAAAAAGACATCTGAACAGATCTGAACAGATAGACAGGAGAATTTGTTGTTTGTGGAGAAAATTGTGGTTCTTTGCATCTTTTGTGATTTGCTAATAGCGATTTTGACTGGATTGTGATGAATGTTTTACCACAGACAGTAGTCCAGTGTAGACTTAAATAGGAGTTTGATTCTCTGCTGTATCCTTTGTCCATTAGAGCAGAGCAGAGGAGCTTTTAATGTGCATCAGAGCGCCCCCTGTGGTTTGTGTGATTGTAAATAATGTGATAATGGATGCACCTTAATCCAAACATGAGGCTGAGATGAGACTGTGGCAGACGCTCCTGTCCCATCTGTGGATCTGATCTTTTTATGTTCTGTTCACTTAAAGAAACCTGAGAGCACCAGCTGTACAGTATATTTAGACTCTCATCAATCCTCATTTAGTCCTGGTTTAGTCCTGGTTCAGACATGTGTTTTATCCTGTTTTAGTCCTGTAGTAGTCCTGTTGTAGTTCTAGTTCTGATCTAGTCCTGGTTCAGTTCTGGTTTATTCCTTATTTAATCCTGATTTTGTCCTAGTTTAGTCCTGGTTTAATCCTTCTTAGATCATTGTTTATCCTATGGTCTTGTCTTGCTTCAGTCTTGGTTTAGTCCCTTTTTAGTCCTGGTCTACTCCTGGTTTAAATTTGATTTAGCTCTGTTGAAATTAACGCAGAAAGGACCAATATTTACCCAGATTTAACACATGAGCCAGAGGAGCAGACAGGAGAAGACAGGAGAAGACAGGAGAAGACAGGAGAAGACAGGGGAAGACAGGGGAAGACAGGGGAAGACAGGAGCAGACAGGAGCAGATCCCGAAGAGTCAAAGTCAACTTTATTGTCAATTCTGCCATGTGTTTGACATACAGTGAATCGAAATTCCGTTTCTTCCTGGCCAAGCAGTGCAAAAAAGGCAGTGTATAAAATACAATATAAAGACAATACAAAATCTAAGACGATATCTAAAAGCAGTGCAAAGAATAAATACCTACTTATTCTTTGCAGATCAGATCAGAGGCTTCTTTTGTATTCTCCTCTCACACTCTCCAGCTGATGAAATATGACTGTCATACATTTTACTCATTCTCCATCTTTCTATCGTCTTCTTTGCTGCTTCCCCTTCTTCTCCTCTCTCCTTTTCTTCCCTCTTTCTCTCTCCTTATCTTCTCTCCCCTTCCCTCCTTGATAACTGTTTCTCCCCTCCTCTTCTCCTATTGCAGTCTCTCTCCTCCTCTCATTACCTCATCTCTCCTACTTCTCTCTTTTTCTCCTTCCCTACTCCTTCCCCACTTTCCTCTATCCTTTTCATCTCCTAATCCTTCTTTTCTAGTTATCTACTCCTTGCTTCCTTCCTCCTCTCTTCTACTCTCCTTTTTTCTCTCTCTCTAACACTCTTCCCATTCTTCTCATGTGCTATTTTCTTTTCCTTGCTTTCTCCACTTCTCCTTGTGTCCTAACCCCTCTCCTCCTCTCTCCTAGGTCTCCTCTCTCCCTCTTTCCTCTCCTCTTCTCTCCCTTACTGCTAAATTCCTTCCCTCCCGTCAACCCCCCCCCTTCTCCTCTTAACCCCTCTTTTCTCTCTACTTCTGTTCCAAATGAGCCAGGCCAGTTGAAACCTCCTCTCCTCCGTCCCTCTCTCCTCCTCTCTACTCTCTCCTCTCTCCTCTGCTCCTCCCTCACCCCTCTCCTAGTCTCTCTTTGTTTGTAATTCCCATCTCTCCTTCTCTCTTCCAGATGAGCCAGGCCAGTTGAAGATCTACCTACCCAAAAAGCTGTTGGAGTGTTTGCCCAAATGTTCCTCTCTGCCCAAAGAGCGCCATCGTTGGAACACCAACGAGGTGAGAGCACCCCCGCCCTGTGCAGTGCGGAACTGCCATCTGCACAATCTTGTCTATGAACCTATCAAACTACTGCTTTCCTTAGCTTGAGCTGGTAAAACATGGATCATTTTGACATCAGGCAAAAAGCAAATATTCCAGCCTCTTAGATTTTGACAAACAAAAGGAAATTATTTGGACACAGTAGCTCACTCATCACAATATAATATAATAACAAAAAGCAAAAAATAAATTATAATAATAAGTAGCAAAAAAGATTGCAAGAGACAGGTGTCAAATAAGGCATAATTATACAAATAATGTAAAAGTCAGAATAAAATAGAAAAATAAGTAATAAAATATAAAATCACAGATATGTACAAGAAAGGCAGTGCAACAATCATATGATGATTGACAGGAAGAAAGGTTATCCGTTACATAAGGGTGAGTTGTTGTACAGTTGTAGGGAGTATTATCCGTTACATAAGGGTGAGTTGTTGTACAGTTGTAGGGAGTATTATCTGTTACATAAGGGTGAGTTGTTGTACAGTTGTATGGAGTATGGTATGAATGTAGTTCTGTATCTCTCACTGTTTTAGCGGAGCTGTAGGAGCCTGTTGGAGAATGAGCTCCTCTGTCCTTCAGTAGTCTTGTTCAGTGGGTGAGCAGGAGTGTCCATGATGGAGAGCAGTTTGTTCAATGTCCTCCTGTCCCTCACTGTGAAAAAATGTCTCCATCTCACAGCCGATCACGTAACCAGCTTTACGAATCAATTTGTCAAGCCGCCCAATGTCCCTTTTACTGGTGCTGCTCCCCCAGCAGACCACAGTGAAGTACAGGGCACTGGCCACCACAGACTGGAAGAAGATCTCCAGTAACTTGCTGCACACACTGAAAGACCTGAGCTTTCTCAGGAAGTAGAGTCTGCTCATACTCTTCTTTTAGACATCATTACAGTTGTCCCTTCAGTCCAGCCTGTTGTTCACATGGACACCAAGGTACTTGTAGCAGTCCACTATTTACACATCATGGCCCTGGATGGTAATGGGCTCCACTGGTGTCCTCTTTCTCCTACAGTCAATCACCAGTTCCTTGGTCTTGTCAACATTCAGGAGCAAATGGTTTGCCTGGGACCACTCCACAAAATTTGCAATCAGTGTCCTGTACCCCAGCTCCTGTCCATCCCTGATACACCCTACCACTGCAGAGTCACCAGAGAACTTCTGCAGATGGCAGGACCTGGACAGATCACAGATCACTCTGTACACCTCTGGACATCAGAGGTGTACAGAGTGAACAGGAATGGAGACAGGACTGTACCCTGGGGGGCTCCTATATTACTGACCACAGTGTCAGACAGGGTGGTCCCCAGTCGCACATACTGAGGTCTGGCTGGTAATCAGTAATCCAGGAGACAATGGAGGATCTGACACCCCTCCTGGGCAGCTTCTCACTCATCTGAAAGGGCTGGATTGTGTTAACGGCAGTGGAGAAATTGAAAAGTAATATCCTCACAACCCTTAACACTATCCAGAGGAGAGTGAGCCCACAGCAGAAGATAGATTAAAGCATTATTAGCTTCACGTGAGATCCATCGTGACACAAACATGTCTAATTATGAGTCCATAAACACTTGAGCCAGTCTGATCTGATCATTTATGACACAAATCACATTTAGTTTAGCCTTTAGAATTTTTTCACCAGAATTTTTTTTTTTGAGCCACAGTCACATAACCTGAATAGTGACCTGTGTGTCCAAATCTCTCTCTGAATGAGGCACTATAGAGTGCACTATAGAGTGCAGGCCTATGGAGTGAAAGAGGGTTAGGGGCTGGGGGGACATTCAGAGATAGTCATGGGACAACAGCAGAAAAGAGACTTTTTTATGTTTTTTGGTATTTCTCTGTAAAAAGTCAGATCAAACTTAAAGGTCCCATGACATGGTACTTCTTGATGCTTTTATATGGCTCCTTAATGGTTCCCTAATACTGTAAATGAATCCTTCAAAATCAAGACTCATGAGAAACAGAGATAAGATGAGAGAGTAATTTTTCTCTCTCTGAACAGTCCATTATGGGAGTTGTTGCTTGAATGCAAATGAGGAGAAAAGAGATGGCCTATAGTAGAGGGTGGGGGCGTGGCCAAACTCTGCTCTCAGCTCTCAGCTGTCCGCTCTGACCCATTTCAGCGTTTTTGCTCGGAGGAAGAGATGAGAAGCGTTCCACTGAAAAATAAACACATTTCCACAGAAAATAAAATTAAACCACTGCTGTTCAAAGGTCCAGAGGCTCAGATAAAGGACTTCCGAGCCTAGAAACACTCGGACGTGCCTCCAGGCAAATAAATAAACGCATTTCGCATTGCGTAGCTCCTCTGCAGTCCAAACTCTATGCTGTGTTTTTTTCTGACGCAGAAAAGGACCGCAAATGCTCAGTTTAGACATTTCGCAACTTTTAGCCATGGGAGGGCCCTAAACGGGGTAGGGGAGCTCACATTAACGTTCAAAAACCTCAGAAAGTGAAAATTTCATGCCATGGGACCTTTAAACACAAGTTCAGTCTTTTTACTTGTACTTTTTTCTGCATAAATGGTAATTATTGCATGACCTCCCCCTGCAGGTGTAGTCATGTGAGTGCACTTTGGGTCAAATACACAGATATGGAATAGTTTTGAGAGCTTTTGCCGCGCCTCCTTTCTAATTTATCAATGTCTTTAAAATGTCTTTAGTGGACTCCAGCTCTGATGTAAATCTTTGTATCCTATGTGAGCGTGGAGTTTGTGAGTTTTCCTCTATAACCGAGCAGATGATTGTGTAAACCTCATTTGGCCTGTGCTTTTCTCCGCACATTTTCACCCATCTGTCGTTCTGTCTGCTGCTGTTTTTGGGATATTTTGTTATTGTTTGGTTTTAGATTAAGCCAGATGCCTTCCCCCAAATTAGCTGCGAACAAAACCATAACGAAACAAAGGCTAGAATCATCATTATTCAATCGCCATTATTCAGGTCCATATAATCCAAAAGAACAAAGTTCAAGAAGTTATTTTGGTCTCAGAAAAAACGAAACATATAACATGTGTTCCCGTCACATGAAGTGGTCTTTGTCACAGATCAGGTTTGGTTTAAGAAAGCTGCACACACACATCAGTCTATGAGAGAAACAGAGGATTTCTCTTTGTTTGGGCGCAATAATCGTCAATCATGTTTCTTCTGACAATAATTGGGACAGGAAAATTGTATATTGTGATCTGTAACCAGGACTAAACCAAGTCTAAACCAGGTCTGAACCTGGTCTAAACCAGGTCTAAACTAATCATATATTTTGTCCTTTTCCATTCACTCTTCACTCTTTTCATATTACACAAAAACACATAATTCTTCAAAAGGTGGAGATGCTCACCACACAGTGACTTAAGATAAACCAGTCTTTCTGGACAAACTCAGACTCTCTCTCTCCTCTCCTCCATCTTATCTCCACATTTACCCATAATTCTCCACTCTCTGTTACCCATAATCCCCTCTCTCCTCTCTCTGATGCTGAGTTCAGATGGAGGTTGTGTCCCCCGGTGGATTCCTTCAAAGCTTCTCTCCTCTCTCTCTCTCTCTCTCTCTCTCTCCCCTCTCTCCCCTCTCTCCCTCTCTCTCTCTCTCCCTCTCTCTCTCTCTCCTCTCTCTCTCTCTCTCTCTCTCTCTCTCTCTCTCTCTCTCTCTCTCCCTGTCTCTCTCTCTCCCTCTCTCTCTCTCTCCTCTCTCCCTCTCTCTCTCTCTTTCTTTATCTCACTCTCTCAGGCTCGAACATTCTCTCACTTCCTACCCGCTCCTCTCTCTCTCTCTCTTTCTCGCTCTTTTTTCTCTCTCTCTAAACCTTATTCTTTAGTAGACTTAATATTGCTTCTATGATTCTACATTACCACTATTACTACTATGCTTTTTTTTTTTTTTTTTTTTAACAACATTGGGGCCTGTAAAAAATAAACCAAGTCTAAACCAGGACTAAGACAGGTCTAAACCATGACGAAATTAGGACTAAACCAAGACAAAACCAGCACTAAATAAGGACTAAGACAGGACTAAATCGGGACTAAGCCAGGATTAAACCATTAATTTTTATTTTTTTTTTATTTATTCTTTATTTAATAGGGACAGTGCATATTAATGAACATCTGCAGCATTGCAAAATATGCCAGATTATAGCAAGAATGCTAATTTCCATCTGCAGTCCCTAGGCAGGTGACAAACTAAATCGGGACTAAATTGTGATTAGACCAGGACTAAATCAGTGCTACACTGGCACAATGTCAAAACATTAAATCAAGTCAAAATTATATTTACACATCTACAAGGCTTAAAGGGACAGTGTGTAAGATTTTTACCCGTTAATTACCGAAATTGAAGATACCCTTTCAAAAATACAGTGTTTTCCAAGCCTTTTCACTTCCATCATGAAATCAAAGTATTCTGTTGGACATAGATATAGTCACATAAAAGGGGGATCTTCCCCATGTGGAGGCAGCCATTTTGATTACGAGAGCCGCAGAAGGACATTTGGGCTCCGCCTTCGCCGTTTTCTTTATACAGTAGTTGTCGGCAAGGGCTCGCGGTTTTCACACAACGAGATAGTACGCGTTTGGATAAACAACGACAAGCATGTTGCCGGTTCACACTTACTCCACACATACATCGCAGAAGCAAGCACATTCATCTAAGAGGAAAAGACGAAGGACATAGTACCTACCGCGGCTGGGGCTTTGTTGCAGCGCGGGCCCGCACCCCGGGTTCAGAACGACCTCCGCCCTCCGTGATCCGGTTCCCGATTCCCCCCACCTGCGCACAGCGCCGGGTGCGCTTCACGCGTGCGCGCGGTTCGTGCGCGGCTGCCGGTGAACCCACCTCCGGGTACGCCGAGCTGTCCGCGTTATGGCGTGCCCGGGTGACCCTCGAGGTCTGCTGTAGGTAGAACGGGAATTGCAATACCCACCATCCACCAATGCACCACCAATCCTACACACTGTCCCTTTAAAGCAGATACCAAACAGGTTTTTGACCAGGTCTAAATCAATGCTAAAAAAATAACTAGGAACATTCCAGATCTAAACCAGAACTGGTTTCAGATGACATCACAACATTCTATAGGCCAAGAATCTTTAATACAACTAGAATGAATATTGTTCAAATACAGGTTTGTGTTGTAACACAGTCACAACACAGTCACAGCACCGGAGGTGCGTGCTAAACTGAAAGCTTGCACCGCCGCCTTCAACTCAGGAGACCCCGAAGCCTACAAAGCAGCCAAGTACGACTTCAGAAAGACCATCAGGACTTCCCAGAGGGACTACAGGGAGAGAGTAGAGTCTGCCCAGCAGAGCAATGACCCGAGAAGCGTGTGGCATGGGCTACGCTGCATCACTGACTACAAGGGGAGGAGCGGGCCCGTGGAACTGTCCAGCGCATCATTTCCGGACGAACTCAACACCTTCTACGCCCAGTTTGATGCAGATAACACCACGCCTGTCACCAGACCCCATGTGGACAGTGAGGACGCTGTACTTTGTATAGACACTGCTACAGTGAGACGGGCGTTCAAGAGAGTGAACCCCCGCAAAGCACCAGGACCCGACGGCATCCCCAGATGGGTGCTGAGGGCTTGTGCTGACCAACTCGCCGGGGTGTTCACCAACATCTTCAACCTGTCTCTGAGCCAGTCTATCGTGCCCACCATCTTCAAGACCTCCACTGTATTCCCCATCCCAAAGACCCCCACAGCATCCTGTCCTAATGACTATCAGCCCATAGCACTCACATCTGTCATCATGAAGTGCTTTGAACGAATCATTAAGAGACATATCTGTGACTCCCTCCCCGACACCCTGGACCCCCTGCAGTTTGCATATAGAGCAAAGAGGTCTACAGACGACGCTATTGCTCTAGCAGTCCACACCTCTCTCAGTCATCTGGAGAGAGGAAACACATATGTGAGAATGCTCGTCATTGACTACAGCTCGGCAATCAACACCATAATCCCCTCCAAACTGATCTCTAAGCTCACTGCCCTGGGCCTGGGGACATCCATCTGCTGCTGGATATGGGACTTCCTCACCAACAGGCCACAGGCGGTGAGGATCGACAGCCACCTCTCCTCCACATTCCACATGTGTCCTCAGCACTGGGGCACCCCAGGGCTGTGTTCTCAGCCCTCTCCTGTACTCCCTGTTCACCTACGACTGTACCGCCAGGCACAGCTCCAACATCATCCTCAAGTTTGCTGACGACACCACCACCATCCTAGGCCTCATCACCAACAACGATGAGAGCGCCTACAGAGACGAGGTGAAATCACTGACCAGCTGGTGTCAGGAAAATAACCTCTCTCTGAATGTCAGCAAAACTAAGGAAATGATCGTGGACTTCAGGCGACAGCGTGTAGACCAGCATCCCCCCATCTCCATTAATAACGCTGAGGTGGAGCAGGTCAGCAGCTTTAAGTTCCTTGGGGTACACATCACTGAGGACCTGTCCTGGACACTACATACAGACACTGTGGTTAAAAAAGCCCGACAAAGACTCTACTTCCTGAGGAAGTTGAGGAAGTTTGGTATGAACACCAGCATCCTCACAAACTTCTACAGGTGCACCATCGAGAGCCTGCTGACGGGCTGCATCACAGTGTGGTATGGGAACTGCACCGCTCAGAGCCGCAAAGCACAACAGAGGGTGGTGCGAGCGGCAGAGGACATCACTGGCAGCAGTCTCCCCTCCATCCAGGACATTTACCACTGCAGGGGTCTGCGTAAGGCACACAGCATCACTAAGGACCATACTCATCCGGCACAAGGACTCTTCCGTCTGCTACCCTCTGGTAGACGATACAGGAGCCTGCCAGCACGCACAAAAACACTCAAATACAGCTATTACCCCCAAGCTGTCAGACTACTGAACTCTGGGTAATACTCTAAATAATACTGAACTCTCAATAATACTGCACTAAACTACTTTTCATTATGCAGAATATGTTTACTGCTGCTGCTCTATATGAATGTATCATGTTTGTCACTACCTCACTGTAAATTACTGTTACCTGTGCAATAATCTGTGCAATAACCTATGTGCAATATTTATACCATACTGTGCAATACGCAATCCACATGCAACACCTACACCACACCATATTATGTGCAATCTGTGAAATACTCTACTTATACCTTATTTGATCTTGATTTAATCCTACCTGCACCTTGTACATTGTACCTTGTATTTTTTATTACATTTTATTACATATTTTATTATATTGTTTATTATATTGTTTACTTCTTCCCCTGCACTTTTGCAACACTTTTTTTTTACCATGTACTATTATTGCATGTTATTAGTACTTTTGACTATCTTAGCGAGTCAACGGTTCTTCTGATCCTAAACATTTCATTGCATTGTTGACCTTGTGTTGATTTTGCATATGACAAATAAACAATCTTGAATCTTGAATCTTGAATCATTAGAGTATTAATATCAGTAAATCATATTTAACACAAATGGGGCAGCTCAAATGTGTAGTGTTCAAATGCAGGTTTGTCTTGTAATACAGTGAGGTCTTGGGTCTTGTTATAAATGATCATGTTTAGCATGTGTGAATTTACCTTTTGGAGATTTCATGGTAAAGTACAGCGGGATCAAAAGGGAACACTGTCTCTGCCTCCATCTATGACATCATCACATTCTAGAATTTGAAAACCACCAATCCAAGGCTCATACAGACCATGATTTAAGACCATGTGCCCTGGTTTAGTGGTGACATTTGATCACATTTACAGAAACAAACAAAAATATGATAACCAGGACTAAACTAGGACCAATCTAGGACTAAACAAGGTTTAGACTAGGATTAGACAAGGACTAACCCAGGACTAATGTGTCTAATTTGGTATTTAATTCTCTCTCTCCTTCCACTTTCTTTCTCTCCCTTCTCTTCCTCTGTCCCTTCTTCTCTTCATCTCCTTCCCCCACTCTCCCTCTCTCTATTTCCTTTTGTAGCTGTCACTCCTCTCTACCTCTATCCCCATCCCTCACTCATTCTGTTATCCCCTCTTTCCTCTCTTCCCCTCACTCTCTCACTCACTCTCCTCCCCTCTCTCTCTCTCCTTCTTTCTGTCTTCCTTCTCTCTTTTCCCTCTCCCTCTATCATTCTGTCTCTCCTCTCTCCTTCATCATCTATCAATCTCTTCTTTCCTCTTTCTTCTCTCTCTTCTCTCTCCTCTTTTCTGTCACTCGCTGTATCTCCCCTCTCTCCCCTGTCTGCTCTCTCATCATTTCTCTCCTCCATTTTCCTCTCTCTCTCCTCCTGTCCCTCTCCCTCGCACCCTCTCTCTCTTTGCTGATGTAGTGATGTGTGAAATTATTCTTGGATGGAGGGATGAACTCCCCCCTGAAGGCAGAGACTCTTTTGTTTAATACAGACCAGGACTATACCAGGTCCAGACCAGGACTAAACTGGGTCTAAACCACACTGATAAGAAATAGGAATAAAACAGGGCTGAACCAGGGCTAAACCATAAACCAGGTTTAAGGCAGATTATAGACTGCACTGATTATAACAAACCAGGACTAAACCAGGACTAGACCAGGGCTAAACCAGGAATAGACCTGAACTAGACCAGGGCTAAACCAGGACTAGACCAGGACTAGACCAGGGCTAAACCAGGACTAAAGCAGGTCTAAACCAGGACTAAACCAGGTCTAAAGCAGGTCTAAAGCAGGTCTGCAGTCCCACATAAGATAATGTGTGGTAATAGACTGTGGACAGATGCTGATCCAAAACTCTGTCAAACTCAAATCTCATTAGA